>VRLP01001612.1:0-120028 GCA_009660295.1 Lophius piscatorius | reverse complement strand
TGATGTAGGAGATGGCCAGGAAGTCCATGTAGCTCCGGTGGTTGGGCATCAGGATGACGGGATTCTCCTGAAGGGCTCCTTGGAGCTGCACAATGGGACAAATAAAAAATATCTTTTCAACAGCAGGTTCTTCCCGGGTCCAAGTAGAATCTGACCGAGGTGAAACTTCTGATGTTTTAATAAAAAAATCCAATCAAGCTATAGGTCGGATTTTATTTCTAAAGTACATTCCATACAAATAAAATGTGTTTTACAAAAAACAAAAAACAAAAGAAATTTGCTTTTTTAACCCTTCCCTGAATATACACACACACATACACACACAAACATACAAATACATATACACACAAATGTACAAATACACCCACACACACACAAAAACATTCAAATACACACACTCAAATGTAGAAATAATAATAATAATAATACATTTACACAAACATTCAAATATACACACACACACATACAAATACATATACACGCAAATGTACAAATACACACATATACACACACAAACATAGAAATACATATACACACAAATGTACAAATACAAACACACACAAACACAAACATTCAAATACACACACACACACACACTCAAATGTACAAATACACACACACACACAAATACACACAAACACAAACGTACAAATACACACACACAAACATACAAATACACACAAACACAAACGTACAAATACACACAAACACAAACGTACAAATACACACACACAAACATACAAATACACACACACAAACATACAAATACACACAAACATACAAATACACACAAACACAAACGTACAAATACACACAAACACAAATGTACAGCTCTCAGAATTCACAACTTTAATCTCAGGATTCTGACTTAATTCTCAGAATTTTAACTTAATTCTCAGAATTTTAACTTAATTCTTAGAATTCAGACTTTATTCTCAGAATAAGGCTACATGATAAATCTTTTCGAATACACAACTTTAATCTCAGGATTCTGACTTAATTCTTAGAATTCTGACCAGAATTTGAAAAGATTTATCACGTAGCCCTATACTGAGAGTAAAGTCAGAATTCTGAGAGTAAAGTCAGAATTTTGAGAATAAAGTCAGAATTCTGAGAGTAAAGTCAGAATTCTGAGAATAAAGACAGAATCCTGAGAATAAAGACTATCTATATGTTTAGTTTACAGATTACACTTCTGGTCAGTTATTTTGGTGCTGACCGCGTTCAGTCCTTCCGGGTTGACGAAGACGCCGGTGAAGAGTCTCTTCAACACCTTGGTGAGGGCGTAGGCCATCAGCCTGATGAAGCCCAGCTGCAGATTTTGAGACATTTCCTCCAAAATCCCACGAGCCTCCTCCCTCACCTCCTCCAACGATGACCCCGTCTCCGTGGCGATCTGCGAGGCAGTTCAGGATGATTGATGGCTCAACGTCAATTGCGGCAGGAAAGTGAAACTTTTTGTCACAAATCCAAGCGCCTCACCTCCTTGGCCATGTAGCGAAGGTACTGGGACTCCAGCACGGCTTTGTTGAGGTCGGCCGTGGAGCAGGATGAGGCTCCCTTGTGAGGTCGGGGGTTGAATGTTCTGAGGGCAAAGCGAAGATCCATGTTTCGCTTCCTCTCCTCCAGTATATCCACCATCTCCTCCTCATCCTTCAGACCTGCTCCGCCTGGATCCCTGTACTGGACCGTGAAGTTCTGCTCACGTTAAAGGCATTCAAATTAGAAAGCGTTGCACCTTTAAAGGTTTTAACAGAATGGCGAGGTGAGGGTGAGGGTGTAGCCCTCAACCGCTGAACTGCCCTTGGAGACTTATCTTTAAATCATGTTTTACTCCAACAGTTTATATTTCACTCACTAGGGGGACATTTTCTTTTTTTTTAAAGAAAAAAATACCGTGGACATAACTTCACATTTAATTTGAGGAGTCCAATCAGAAGGGTTGCTTGTAAAACGCAGGGGATTTGGGGCTTTTTGGGGACCTAACCTTGCATTCCAGTTTCGTTGTCTGATAAATGTATGAAACTATATTATCATATTTCCGGGTTTTGTTTCTGTTCTCACTTTTTTTTGGTTTGTAATCGATTCGGTTAAGATGATCGTTAAAAGTTAAGAAAAGCACAGAAATTGAAATTGTCATAAAATGCAATTCTTTTCAAATCCTTCTCCTTCTGTGAAGAAGAATCATTCTTCTTCACTTTAAACATCCTGTAACATATTCATATATATATATATATATATAATGAATGATCTTTATGCTTATTCCACACATGATCACATTATCCACTGATCTGCACTATGACCCACAGTATTAATGTTTTTCTAAGAGTTTTTTTGGCCAGAGTTTGTGCAGCTGATACGTTCCCTTCTGTTAAGCAGCTCTTTCAGCAGATTATTCCCGAATAACAGTCTCAGAGTTTTTCAGCAAACACTTCTAACGGATCGTGTTCATTCATTCTCCGCATCAGCAAATCAGCTTCTGTCACGGTTAACTCTGCAAAAACAACCTGAGATGATTCCCCACGTGTTCTGGATCAACAAAACAAACTCACCGTCTCTGTCATTCTTCCCTGGAAACGAACTAGAACTCTCACAGGTGTCTGTCTTCATCCACTCTGCCTTCCATTCACTCCGCGGGGAGAGCAGCACCCTGAGGCCCAAACCAATCGTGTTGCTGCGTTTTGGAAACTCCTCCCGCTCTTTGCGAGCGCAGATGTTTGCTCTGAAGTAACCCCTGAACCAGAATCCAGGACGGACTGACATGGATTGTTTTTATTGTGGATATAAGATACAGATCTCTGCGTATTTTTTCCTCATATATAATCTTTTTTCTACCACTCTTCATATTCATCTGTATGGAGGAAGATTAGGGCCACTTATGACTACCTGATAGATATATGTTAATCCTGACTTTAATCTCAGAATTCTGACTTTAGATTCAGAATTCTGACTTTATTCTCAGAATTCTGACTTTATTCTCAGAATTCTGACTTTAGATTCAGAATTCTGACTTTATTCTCAGAATTCTGACTTTAGATTCAGAATTCTGACTTTATTCTCAGAATTCTGATTTTAATCTCAGAAGTGTGACTTTATATCCAAAATACGGAGTTTAAACTCAGAATTTTGACTTTATTCTCAGAATTCTGACTTTAATCTCAGAATTATGACTTTAAACTCAGAATTATGACTTTAATCTCAGAATTCTGAGAATAATGTCAGAATTCCCCCCCAAAATTTTCAAAAAGTCATATTTGGCCCTAATCCTCTTCCGTATATCTTTGTAAGTGCCTCAATTAACCACATTTAGCTCGAAATGAAAATATAAACCTAAGATCACATTTCTAAGTGTCAACTCTAAATCTAATTATTAATAATACTTCATTATAAAAATATTTATTGGATAGATGCAATGTATAGTCATTTAAAATTAAATAAGTTATTATCAATTAAATCCATGGGGATCCTTTTATGGAAAACAACTCAAGGAGATAAAGCTCTCCCTGGTGTCAGAAATATACAACCGATCTCTCCTAAAATCAGTCCAGTTCTTCCTCGCACTAAGGTCTATGTGAATGTAAAATTAGAAAATGAGCCATGAAATAGTTTTGGAGTTATCGCGTTAAAACAAAGGATCCGCCGCGTCGGCGATGACAATCCCATAATTTCAGGGATGTAATAAGGAGTATTTCTACTGACGTGTCTCCAGGGACACCTTTTCCCCACCAAAGGGCCTGACTACTTCTCCCACCGCTGTAATGAAGATAAAACAGGACCAGTTGGATGCTGAAACACACGGATGTGCCAAGATTTCCTCTTTATTTCAGATTGATTTCACAATGTTTAACAGTGAACTGATGAAAAGAAGTGGTGGATGGAATAAATGAACAAACTATTCACAGTTACCAGCTACGAAAAACATAACATGGCTTCAGGTTATTTTAGCTCTTTCATGGAAAGAATAACGACAGCGTGTAGAATCACCCACACACACACACACACACACACACACACACACACACACACACATATATATATATATATGCATATCCTATTTCATGAACACACTCAAATATACTTTTATTCACAGGAGACAATGATGAGCCCTTTCGTAAATGAATCTCGGTTTAAGCTCTATGGCCTTGTGTAATATGTAGAATATATAAACATACAGAATCCTTTGGAATTATCTTTAAACGGGTCAAACACAGAGCTCTCTCTCTCTCTCTCTCTTTTTCTCTCTCTCTACGCTGTGGAGAGTCGGAGAAGAGTTTACAAATTAGGGTTTTGCATGAAATGATTGTACGCGGAATGAACGGCAGCAGCGCTACACTGAAAAAAGAACCAACGGACGTACGATGGAACACGAGTGTAAACACGTACCGAGTCAGTACCTGATGGGGAGAGTACATCAAATGTGAGTAAAGTGAGTAAATAAAATGCACTTAGCACTTAAGGGGAATATATAGTCTATATTAAGAATGGGAAAGTCACTAGAGTAACTGTTTTATAGTGTAACTGCGTGGATAAATGAAAATACATTTCAAGAAGGCCACCAAACACATGACATGAAAAAATGATTCAGCCATTTATGTTGTTTCAGAGACAGACGATTATTGTGTCCATCACAAAGGTTGTGCTCTGTGTTCTCTTGTCGGCAACAATAAATATTCATTTTAACACCTTAATGTTTTATCAGGCTTCATTTCCTCATCATGTTTTAAATATCCAGCTGCATAGATGTTCATTCATTCATTCATTGTGCAACTTAGGACAGCTAGTAATACTGATTTCAGACGGAATAAGAGTTCATGCTGATTCAGGCTTTGAACTGAAAAAGGTTAAACAAATTATACATTTTATTTGGCACAAGTTGAAGAAACTTGCTTTGTGATGGTGACACAGTGAGGTTTTTTTTTTTTTATGTGCTGCACTTGTGAAAGCTGTATGAACAGATTTAGTTATCTTGCAACGTTTGTCCTGTTTTTTACGCCTCGCTTAACTTCCGGTTTGTGCGGTCATGTGACTAAGAATAAAACCTTAATCAGCATCGGGATAACAACAAATTATACTTAATAACGGCTTAGGAGTTTCCATTATTGATAAATGCATCTGATTCTACGTCGATCAATGTCTACCACCGGCAGAAACATCTTTTACAGCTGCTCTTTGACCGGTGTGTACACGTTGCCATGGCGACACCGGAAGTCTATTTGCAATAAATTCCATTGGTAGCAGTTCTCTTAAGCACATTTAACACACTTTGATTGCTGTGGCTTTCGGTGCTGTGTATATAAGATACATTTGATGCCTCTGGATTCCCCAAGAGGAGCTGGAGAGCGATGCTGGTGAGAGGGATGTCTGGAAATTCCCTTTCCTAGCAGGCTGCCATAGAAAATGGACGGATGTTTGGATGATTTTGTCAGCCACTGTTCTCTCAGATTTATTACCTAAGTTCTGCTTGTGGTGTCGCCATGGCAACTGTAATATAGGTGCTTGATTGTTTCATAATAATGAGATTATTAACTTGTTATATCAAGAAAACGGTCAATTGTTCTCATGTGATAACGAGATAATTATCCCGTATAGGGGATAATTATCTCGCTATCGCGACAAAAACAACCAAAGCTAATTATCTGCAACCCCGGCCCTTCTCAGCTTCCATAGGTGAGATGGACCACGCATTTAAAACATGATTGTCAAAAAGAATGCAGCACAGCATCATTACACTGTCGGGAAATGTTTCCAAATAATTACATTCTGATTTTATTTATATTTTGGACCGCATCCCGACTTTTTTAGAATTGAGGTTGTGGAAATTTTTAGCAACAATATAATGCCATTGACTTAAAAATAAAATCTTTCCTGAGCTTCTCGATTACATATTTATACATCTAGTGAGAAGGCTACAGACACCAATTCTTCATAAAAGTGCGCTTACATCCGTGTTGTGCGTTTTCAGATTATTGCCGGCAGATTAGCGTTCTAATGTAGCGCCCTACTGTCCGCCGCTAAAATCTACGAGTTCATATCACACACCTGTAACCGTCCAAATGATTGCTACATCTCAGACACACTATCAGTCAGTCAGTCAGTCAGTGCTCTGCCTGTGAGGGAGATGCTCAGCAGGCCACAGCTAGTCAGCTGGCCGGGCTGGGGGTCTGTGGAGGCGTCATTCCCTGATGATCCACACGGGGGAGCTGCTGCCTCCAGTAGGTGAAGTGGCTGAAGGTGTCAGAGCAGGGGAAGTCTGAGGAAGAGGCTCGCATCTTCAGAGGAAACACGTGGTCCACCACCTCACCCAGACGCACATAACTGAACAGTGGAGAGGAGGAGACGTCAGTCAGAATTAGAAACACGGGTTTTGCTGGGGCTTGGAAAAGAAAAACAAACATAGTGTGTGAAGAGAAATCAGCCTTCTGGAGTCATTTACTCTGCGAGGAGGCTGTGTTTTAACTCCTGTGTATTTGTGTTTGTTTGACTGTTTGTGAGGAGATAACAGGAAAACTACTAGGATGGGTTGCATCAATTATTAGCGTTAGATTTTGGTGTATCCTAGAGGTGATGGCATTTTGGTGACTTTTGCAGCATTTAAAATAGAAAAGAATATAATAATAAGCCATTTTGGGTAGTAACGTCACAATATGGCTATTGCTGGCTTTGTGCCGTTGATTCCTTTGATGTTTCTTTAGGGGTGGAGCTAGAGGGTTAGTGGGCTGAACAGAGACGCTGAGGTGGAAGGCACAGGAGAGGACTACAGATCATTGAAGAGATACTCAGATAGCTTGTTGGAGTTATCCGTAGATTTACAGGCTGGCAATAACTCTGACATTAATGGAGAAATCTTCAGGAACTGTTCTGTGACCTAAGGTACTGTTGTGCCTTGGCGGAGGTTTGAGCTCTCTGAGTGTTTCCTGCAGTCAGCAAAGTAAGCTGTGGTGATGCCCCGAGGTGTGAATGGAACAACACTGGTGGATGGCATGTAGTTTTGGCTGTTTTTTTATGATGGCTTTATGTTTTGTGACTTCTCATGTGACCGATATTATTTCCTGATTTTAGATTTCTTTTATCGCACATCGTTCAGCTCACCTCAAATAACTTATTTTCAACAATCCTTATGTCATTTGGTCGTTTTACAATCATTTGCTTAATTTTTTCTTTCTTCTTAAACTACACTGAATTGCAAGACAATGTTAATCTAGCTTTAACGTTAGCTTCATAATCCTACCAATTTTTAACACCAGTCAAAATCATATTTGAGATGTGTAAAGACATTTTAAGGCCTAAAATCCAGAATATTATATTTTACACTCTTTAAGACGAGCAGGCTAAACCCTTATTTCTGAAGTTTTCACCATGTTTCCCCCTGTAAAGAATCATGGAAGCGGGATGCCAGACTTACGATGAGATATTGGTCTTGGCGTGCTCCTGCACAAGCTCACCCTTTGGGTTGACGGTAAAAATCCTGTTCAGCGGCACTCCCATTTCTTTATAGGAATACACATCCTGCAAAAATGCATGAGGATTGAATCCAGAGTCATAAATGTTCATTCAAATTCAACTTCGCAAAAATGGCATGCATTTATAATACAAATAACTGTAACTTCTAACCAGAGTAATTCAGAGTAACAACCTTTAACCTTTAGCCAATGTGTCTGACTGATGTATAAAATAAACCCCCCTTAATTGTTCATATTTACCGTAGGTCTGTTGCCAAACGCTGCATAGAAGGGCTGTTGGTTGGGGTAGAAGAGATTCTTGATGTCATTGAGGCATTCTACCTTGAATTTCTCTGGTTTCTTCTCGATCACCTCCCTGTCAAACACACACAGAGCAACAAACCATCAACTATGCTGTTGTTTCAACACAGCGACACCTTCATTTTCTTTCACTGTTTCACTATCTCTTCTTGAAAAAACGTGTGCCGCCGGATTGAACCTGTTTATAATATGACCCAGTGGACGCATGTATATGCTAAAGAGTAAGGGGCCAAGGACGGAGCCCTGGTGGTCACCACAGGCAAAAGGGGCCACCCAGGAGGGGTTATTAACCATTGCTAGTGAGAAAGTCCTATTTTATAAGTAGGATTTTCTTTTTATCATGAAAGGACTTACTCAAAAGAATGATGTAATTTGATACACCCAAAAAAAAAGTCTAATGAGGGTCAAATATTTTTATTAAAAACAGGCTTGAGATAATCTAATTAAAAGTTTTCCGTGAAATACAGAATCCCATCATTGAATAATTTAAAATAAATCCAATTATTTAGAAGCATGTTAGAAACATTCTTGACCAAACAATTTATAATCCTATGGTAAATTTAGGGTGTCTAAGATATTGATATAAATATAATATCAATATAAAAAACATCAAATCTCCATAGCGTTTTCTTTTTCTTGGTGTGGACATTAAAGGGTTGATTTAGAAAACATGTGTTTGTCTGTGTGACAGACCTGTGCAAAGCTGAGAAGAGGCTGCTGGGGCTGAGGAGGACCGGGCCCATGGGCAGCATGGTGCCTCTCTCATTGACCCAGTGGAGGTAGCCTCTGGTCATGTCGGCCATACCGATGGCTCGAGCTGAACAGTACAGGAACTTGTAGCCATTTCTGAGGGGGAGACAGATAGAAGACAGAGTACAAATGTATAAATGAATATAAATGAGTTTGATCTGATCTGAAAAAAACAAACTGGATGATTTCTGAGAAAGCTGTGTCTCAATGCTGACGGTGTGTTCAATGACTGCTTACTGGCTAACTTTGTGGTAGAGGTGTGCAATGCCCTGGTGGGTCCAGTCTTTCCCCAGTGTGGGCAGGATGTGACCCAATGTGTCGGACCTGTAAACAAACACACATAGTGATTGTTGCATTTAGTATTCTTCTTATTATTACTATTATTATTAATAACAATGATCATGATTATCATATTATTATTATTATCATTAATAATAATAATTATTATTATTATTATAATTATTAATATTGATTATAATATTATATTATTAATAATAATAATTAATTCTGACTTTATTCTCTGAATTCTGACTTTAAATAACTTATAATTCTGACTTTATCCATGAATAAGGCAACATGATGATTTCCTTGGAATTCTGAGTTTAAAGTCAGATTTCTTAGATTAAAGTCAGAATTCTGAGAATAAAGTCAGAATAACCCCTAAAATTTTTCGGGCCAGACGTGGCCCGAATCCTCTCCCGTATAAATGCTGGATGAAAAGAGGCCGAAATGGAACTTTGAAAGGCACGTTTCCTCTGTTATTTAATTAAAGGTTAAATGTTTGCATGCAGGAAGTTGTGTCTTGTTGTCGTAGTCAACAAGACACAAATCTGCTCAGGCGTGTCTGTCATTACGGGGATATTTCTGCGTCCATTCCCACTTCAAACTGAGCTCCACATGTTCATGTAGAAAGTTCCACATACCTGGTGATGGTTCCATCAATGTCAGAGATAATGATCTTGTCGTCCCAGTTCCAGAGGTAGATGGTGCCCTGACAGCGACACGTTCCCTGGTACTGAGTGGTGACACTGAACACAACGTCATTAGGACCGTCCTGCAGCTTGAGCGACAGCTGTATGTGTGTGTGTGTGTGTGTGTGTGTGTGTGTGTTTGTGTGTGAAGGAGAGAGACAAAGAAAGAGAAATAATTGATGAAGGATGGCCATAAATAATTAAAAACCCTGAAAGTCTGAAGTGTGTGCGATCCAAACTCCTCACCAGCTGCTCTGAGGAGAGTCTGAGGGTTTTCTTGTAAGATACAGTTCCTGGTGTGAAGCCAGTTTCTGAGTGGACGGTGGGGGAGCCTTGTATGGCCCCCCTGGGGTCTTCATCGCTGGAGGACGACTCCTCTTTATGTCTGGAATCAGACGGGTTAACAGTGTTTAAAAGAATGTCCTTCAGGATGTTCAGCCTTTGTACAGATTTTTTCCAACTGCCATGTTTCGAGGTTCATTACCTGCTTGCCATTTTGGCAGCCTGCTCAGCGGAGCCGCAGTGTCCTCGCTCAGAGACCGAATCCTAGAGGAGGAGGAACCCTGTTTATCTGTTGCGTTTGTTTGCTTTACAATCAACAGAGGAGGTAGTTTAGATTTAATAACCATGTCTGAAATTACCGATTTGGCGCTGCTGTTTCTGCCTCGCCAGGAGAACCACCACCTCCCCGTTTTCTTAGGCATCTTGTCCTTCATGATGTTTTCCACTGCAGTCTGGAGTGGAGCACACACCCCAAAAAAAAACACAAAACACAACCCAACATTTAAAAAACAAAACAACAAAAAAAGACTGTAAATCAAAGAACGGTAAAGACAGAAACAACAACGCTTCAGCGCTCTGAGTGAAGGGAGGGAATGCAAGACTATCATGTCGGAGGAAGAATGAGGAGGAGGAAGTAAACAGAGGAGGATATAAGATGTGAAAACTAGAGCGTATCCATCATACAGAGCTGTAGCGCAGCACGCCAGTCAGACAAGAGAGAAGAAACTCTAAGACTGAGTGGAGATAAATCAGGCAGGAGGACTGATGATGCATGGATACCGTACAGAAGGAGGGAGCGATGAAATAAGAGGGATGGAAACAGAAGGAAAGACAAAGATTAACAACCAACATAAAGTCTGTCTCAACCTGCAACAACAGAACATTTAGGTTGTTGTTTATACAGTTTATACAGAACGGGTAAGTTATGTACGGAAAAGCTTTGCTGTCATGCCAGAAAATAAAACAAATTTGTCAGTATCACGTTAAAACATGAAATTTATCAAGTTATAACGTGAAACTTATCAATCATGTGAAAATTGTCATGTAAAAACACGGAACTTATCACGTTATAACGTGAAAGTTATCACGTAAAAACGTGATAACTTTCATGTTATAACGTGATACTGATTTTTTTTTTTATTTTCATATAAATGAAATGTATATTTATAACTTATAATGTCATAACCTGAAAATTATCATGTCAAATTGTGAAAAACATAGCGTGAAAAACAACTTTCACGTTATAACATGAACATTTTTACATTCCATGTAAAAATTTTATAACGTGAGTTTTAGGATATTTTAACCTGTTACTGATTTTTTATTTTTTATTTTTTCTGGCATGACAGCTTTAGCCTTTCCGTAGTTATGCAATATAATGAACGTAAGAAGAAGTATGAACCCTTTGGTAGTAAACAGTGATGATGTATTTTGTGGGCGGAGTAATACTGAGATTTTAGTATATTTTATTTGAGTATTCAGTGGCAAGTACATAAAACGCAGCTGTACAAGACGTGGGCTGTCATAAACAAATCAAATAGCTGCAAAACTTAATATAAATAGGATTTATTTTATATTATATAAAATATATTATATATTAAAATACTCAAATAAGAGAATATCTCATATACTTAATAAGAATTGAGTATATTTCCACGTTAAATGTTGTGTTTACTTGATTTGTTGTGTTTATTTAATCATTTTTTTCTGCTCACAAACTGTATGTGCAAAAATACAGGATGCAGTAACGCCGTTGGCCAAAAGGGGGAGCCACGAATCCCAAAGAACCTGCAGCTCCAGTCATTAATATCTGTGCTGTGTATCAATTTCTTACTTTTGGCAGTGGTTTCTGGAAGGCTTGCATAGCCAGCATGAGCGGAGCAGCAGAGCTCCAATTATAGTACCTGAGAAAGAAAACAACTTTTATCTTTATATCTTACATGATATAAATTTTAAAAAAAACAAAAAAACAACCATTTTGTCGGCTTAACGTCTTTTCAAAGCGTTTTTTATCTCAAAGGTCTTACTTGGAGCCAATTTTCACAACTAGATTAGGGTCGTCGATGATGGAGGGGTTCTCTGCAAACTGCAGGTAAGAGATTATCTTCTCGTGGAACTGTTCTGTAATGACCCAAACACATTTAATCATTTCACAGCTCAAACTACGCAGCCTTTTGGTTGCATCAGTGAGAATCCTACCTTGAGTTATCTCCCTGTTGTCGGTGAGTCCTCCGCACAAAGAGATGGCAATAGTCGGCAAGTCCGTCATGAGGTCACAGTTGCTGTCCACGCCGCTATCCCCTCCAGAACTGACCGACTGTGGGGACAGGCTGGTGTTGTGGAGGCCCGGGTCTGAGATGCTCCTCACTGCTGCTCCACCATCGCTGCAGAGGAGAGCAATTCTTTAGAAGGTCCAGAGCTAGATCTCGCTCTGATCCACACACATCAGAGAGAGAGATGCTGATTGATTGATTGATTGATAAATCTGTAATTGTGACTTAAGTCCTGACTCCACGTACCTCTTAGGGAAATAAAGAGCTGCCACCTCAGGCTCTAGCTCTGTGATGTCATCCAGGTAAATTCCATCGGAACCAAGATGGCGGCTTCTCTTGTCTGCAGCAGAACAGTGAGTCCATTAAAACAAACTGTTCACTTTCTTGTCTTTCCTTTTGACTGGAGGTTAATCGTGAGTGAATAAAGAACCCAGTCTAAGACAATCAAACAGATTCTAAGATTACAGTACACATTCTTTAATAATAAGAATATTAACGCCAGAAAACAAACTACCATTGAATTTAAATGTTAATAGCTGAAAACCTCATCAAATCAGATGATGTCTGGATGAAAAAGTAGGATCCCTAAAGGAAAGATACGTTTTTTGGTATGACGAGCAAAATGTCACCTTTTCCCTTGGATGGCGAGTCTGTCTTGCCTGGTTGACGAGACATGGCCTCCTCAAAGTCAGACATCATGAGAGCCTCCGCACCTCCTTCTGTGAGCGTCCCTGTCGTCACTGTCGGCGACTCCATCCCCATGGATTCTGACTTCAACCCGACTCTGAGGACCGTTTGCTCTTCGCTCTCCTCTGCCATTAACAGTCTGTGTGCCGGCATTCCAGAACCGGGTCCGCTCTCGTTTATCACACGGAAATGTGTGCTTTCGGTCACCGGGATGGATAACGTGCAGAGTGGAGGAGGGTCGGACTCCGCCCGGAGGAAAGATGGCTGAAAAAGCAGGGATGAGGAGAGAACTGGTGGAAACCACTAAAGAGAATAATGTATATAAACACATTGGACGCTCTGCTTACAGTGGCGGCCTGTGGCAGCTCTCCCCACGCCCAGTGCATGGCAGGATTCTTTCTCTCTGCGTCTGACGGCTTGGTCATCAGTTCAGAGTCGCTCTTGGGAGAGGGGGGGCGAGAGTTTCCAGGGCTGGGAGAGGAATAGGGGATTACTACCTGTCTGAATAATCATATGTAGATCTTCATCATGTGAGTGACGCACCTTTGCATCGGGCTCCACTCTCCATCTGAGCGAGTGTAGATGCCAGTCTGTTTGAAAGAGGAGGCGTTTGTCTCATCTCTTGTCCTGAAACACACACACACACACACACACACACACACACACACACAGACAATGCATGAGTGATCCATGACACTTAATGACTGATCTTTTTTGATCTTATCATGTTAACTTAAGCTTGAATTTCCCTGAAAAGACTTCCCACTGAGACGCTGATCATGCCTGGACTTAATCTTTCTTTTGACTTTCCGATATCTTGGACAAAAATCTGTCATCGGGTGTAGTTTTATCGCAGAAAAGTCGGGATATAGTGGAAACGTCGTCCTCCGCAAAATCCGCCGCCGATTCTTTGTTTTAACGCGATAACTCAAAAACTGTTTAATGGATCGTTTTCAAATTTTGTACCCAGACATACTTCGGTGCGAGGAAGGACTGATTTTGGGAAAGGTCGGTTATATATTTCCAACACTAGGGGGAGTTTGAGCCCCAAAAGTTTTCTTTAGTCATTTCTTAACGTTGGTCGGATTGAGTCCAAATTAAGTGAATATAAATCGACTAGAGTGGATCACTATTTTCCGTCCATAACTCAAAAACTATTTCAAGGATCATTTTCAAATATTATACCGACATAGACCTTAGTGTGAGGAAGAACTGGACTGGTTTTGGGAAAGATTGGTTGTATATTTGTGGCATTAGCGTGAGCTTCTTTTTCTTTTCTTTTTTTTTTTCAAAGAATACTGTGGACCAACTTCACATTTAATTTGATGAGTTCAATCAGGGGGATTTCTTGCACTATGCAGGAGATTAGGGACTTTTTCAGGGACATACCCATGATGTCGTGGCCGACAGCGTAGGCCTAGTTAAGTTTGTTTTTGTCTGTTTACACCAAAACAAACAAAAATCATCCCCATCAAACAACATGCAGTCATCGAGTCAGGAAGGCAGACGAGCTCGCTAATTAATTCTCTGCTTTTAAAAACAGAAAGCATAATAACTATTTGCTAACACAATATCTTGTGCTTATAAGCACATTGCTTATCAAAGTCAATAACTGCTCTCACAGTGCATGAACGGAAGAAGCATCCCGGTGTTGTTCTACAGTCGTGAACAGTAGAGTGGATCCAGAATGTAGCTGTGATGTGTTTCCCGCTCACGTAGGGAGATGAACATAAATCTGTCATGAGGCAGTTATTTATAATTGCAGCTGGATGGAGTTCAACATAAACGGGAGCTCCTATAGCTGCATGTCTGAATTCTTCTTCCAGCCAAATACTGCCGGTGGCCAAGTTACATCCAAGCAATTGCATATTGTCTGCTCATGAAAGGCTGAATAAACAAAGACACACACAGTGAGGACGTTCCCTCTTTTCACATGCAAAACTTCTTTCATGTCTAATAAACATCACATCGCTGAAATGGAGTTGAGAGCCTCATCACTGTGTGTTCGTGCCACAGCTGGAGGCCCCTCCACTGCAGACACTCTCTGTTTATTCATGTCTGGCAGACTCCAGTCCCTCTACGGCCGCTCTCTAAACTCATTTCAGTGATGGATTATACATTTTATTTCACTACCTTGCTCTCCACCTTTTCCCTCTCCTTCTCTCTGTCACATGTATCGCTTTTCCCCTTACTGTTGATCTCCTTCCAGGATCTTTTTTGCTTTTTTTTCTCTCTTTATCCACATTGGACCCTTTCTCACCTGCTGCTCTCCATCTCCGCGCCTTCGTCCGAGCTGATGTCTATGGTGAACATGTCCTCATCTTCAGAGTAGTCCCCGCTCTCCTCCCTCCTCATGCTGTCCGACCGGCACTTCCTCCTCCTCTTCCTCCTCTTCTTCATCATCAAAACACCAGTCTCTCCTGTGCTCCCTGTGGAGCCCAGGGTCTGTATGGACGGCCCCCCGGAGCTCTTCTTCCCCATGAGCGAGGAACTCAGCAGAACCATCCCATCTGACAAGATGGGAGAGGTGGCCAGGTAGGAAGGAACCACTTCCTGTTGTGATGGGAGACGGAAATTAGATAAAGTGTTTGAAATATAGCAACCCTAAGAAAGTGGGGAGAGGTGGATTCTCTAGGAGGGCTTAGGAAAATAATGCAAAACTTGTGAAACCAGGATTATAAGTGTTGAACAGTTGAAAAAAACGGCATTTGACAAAATCGTAACAAACACAAGCACAACTGTTGAAAAAACTAGAACTCTGCTGAAAAGTTAAATGTGAGGTTACGTCCATAGTATTTTCTACTATAACTTTTTTTTGAAAAAGGCATAAAAAGAGGAAGTGAGTAAAATATGACCCCGTAAAGTTAAATTTAAACTGTATATCTCCTTGAGTCGATTCATATGCACAGACTTTGGAGAAAATCGAGCAAATGGTTAAGAAGTTATGTTTTTTTTGTAAAGAAGCTCCTAGAGTATGATATTTACAAGATAATTCTTCTCGGGTCAATTCATATCCACCAAATTTGGAAAAAATTGGACCAACGATTAGAAAGTTATGTCCAAAAAACTGTGTTTTTCATATAAAGCTCCCGGTATTGAGTTAATTATGAACTATTAAAACACGATGTATCCTAAATGGATCTTCTTTAGTCGACTCATATGCCCCATATTTGGACCAAATCATACCAACGGTTGAGAAATGATGACTTTTGGAGATTAAGCTCCCCCTACTGTCGGAAAACCAACTCTGATCTTCCCAAAAATCAATCCAGTTCTTCCTCACACTCAAGTCTATGGGGGTATATAATTTGAAAATGATCCGTGAGATGATTTTGAGTTATTGCATTAGAACAAAGGATCTGCGGCAGCAAATATGATTCCATAATATCCCCGACTTTTCGGGTTTAAAATAATAACAAATAAGGGCAAAGAAGAATCAATAAAGGTCCACAACATCACCAAGTCAGCAGTGTTTGCTTGTTGCTTTCACACAAACAAGTTCCTCAGACACTTCCTTTAAAATAACTGTTACAAATCTGTAGTTATAATTAGAGATTGTGAAATATTTGTACTAAAATTAATTATGCGCATCCGCCTGCGACACAACAAGACATTTGTTGTGCAGTGTGTGTAAAATGGGACTCCACTATTATTGTTTGGGATAATTATGGTCTGGGGGAAAAGTCGGCTTCCTAACTGTTTGCAGCCCCTCCTGCTATGTGGGGACCCTCAGCCAGAGAAACACAACAGCCTACCCTACACAGGATCTGTTCCTCAGTTCTGTGAAAGAGGCAGTCTAATCTCCTTCTAGGAAAAAGCTTTCCAAGTAGATATGTGAACCCAAGGGAGTTAAAACGTGTCTGTGTTTGTCTCCCAGAGTGTGTGTGTGTGTGTGTGTGTGTGTGTGTGTGTGTGTCTGTGTGTGTGTGTGTGTGTGTGTGTAGACATATGGCGAAAGAAAGGGAGAGAGGGAGGGAGGGAGAACTTGGGAAAACAATCAGATGTGTGGTCTGACAACACTCTCTCACGTTTTGCGTCCTTATGCCCAGAAAATAAGGGCTCGAAGACGAGAACCCTCCTACCCTCCTTGCTCTTCCAGCACAGGGAATCCGACACCTCTCTGGGGAACATAAATTGCCCACTTCCCTTGCTGGTGCCGGCCTCTGGGCTTGAGTGATTGGCCGTTTGTTCATTTCTTCGCTGCACATGTCTTCGAGTGCACACAAAAGTGAAGAAACACTTCATAACGAGGCAACTTGGCTCTCGCAATCTGCAGCTAACAAACTTGGCAAACCAAATGAAAAACAAATGTTTAAAAAGTCTGTTTTCCAAGAACTGAGGGAAAGCTTTTGTTAACAGAAAAATTACAGCAAATAGCAGTGCTGTTGTTTTCACTTAATTTTTTATCTCTTAAATTCAAAACCAGGTTCATTAATAACCTAACTAAAAGAACATCCATACATTTATTTGCTAGAAAAACTGCAGTCCTGTTTTTTATTCTCTTGATGTAGGTCAGAGGGCTTGAGTTAGCTAAACGCCGCATTCAAAGACTATAAGATGAAAAGAGGAACGCTATGGAGAGGAAAATGGAAAGAGAAAGATTCTTGGCGGCCGTGCCAACTCTGCACACATCAGCTTGTTATTCAAACTTTGTCGACTGTGTGTAAAAAAGGAAGATAGTTTGTGCAATGCTCCTTGATTGCAAACATAGGTGTGGCTTGGTTTCAGTAAATCCAGAGGTGGTGAAAGATTTGTTTTCATTTGAGGTTGTTTTTACATGGATCAACATGCGCCATTTAATCCATATAATTATCATTTACACTGAGTCACCACAAAACCAGGAGCCCATAAAACCCTTTTATGTTCTTACCAAGAAAAAAAACAAGTGGGAAAATTATTTCTTTGCATATTTAATGTTTTAGGGACAATTAATTGATTAATATCTTAGACATTCCATATTTACCATAAAATGACAAATCCTAATGGTAAAAAAAAGAGAATCTAATTCATAAAACTACTGTATGAAATTTTGTATCTCATATTTCATTGCTCAACCTTTTGGTGAAGCATGTTTTCAGAAAACTATTCTGGCCATAGTCAATGCATCCTCCTCTTTGGCCTCTTTGACCTGCGGTTTCCCCCAGGGTTCCGTCCTCGGCCCCTTACCCTTTAGCATATACATGCTGCCCCTGGGGCTTATTATAAAAACATTCAGTCACACCGTTCCATTAGAAATAGTGGCTAAAATGTGGTTATTAAAGGGTAAACAAAATGAGTCTTATATACCTGAGAATTTTCTGTTTCTTGCACAAAGAATGCTTCTCCATTGTCCCCAAGCTTCATGTGGAGGTCAACTGGTTCTCCGTTGATCTCCATATCCACCTGGAGGATAGATAGAAATAAGGGGTAAGAGCCTCGATCCTGAAACATCTCAAAGGTGAACTGGTTGGTATTGAGTAAAAGGGAATTCTTCATCTCCTTACTACTTTCTCTCGGGAGTGGAGGACTCCCATCTTGCCGAAGCGGACGTGGAAAGGCGAACACTGCAGGGATCCATCAGGCTGTCTCACCACAATGACGTCAATGCAACCAGAAAGGGTTGCAGGGTTGAGTCCGCGGTAGAGCTCCTTCACCTGGACAAATACCTGACCGGCCAACTGGCCCACGTAGTTCATGGTCTGGCGGGTCTGGGAGAGGACAGTAAAGAGGAGAGGAGAAATAAATAATAATAAATGATATATAGCATTAAATCTATGGGGCGCCATTTGTAAAAGTACCACATTATGGTTTTAACAGCAAACCTTTTGCGGCATTTAGCTGCGCCGTTTGTAAAAGTCGCAAATCCTGGTTTTAAAAGCAACATTTTTCCACATTTATATTTATTTTAATCAAAATGTCCTTTTTAAATCTAATTCTAAATCCTAATGTTGGAACCAAAAAAAAATAGATTCACACTGACGTCAGCGGAAGTACTAAAATAAAAGAATCCCTTCCATCCGTGGTAAACGCCGCATCTTTTGGCGGGTAAAATAAAACCCCTACAACATTATCGAACGGTTCAACAACAAACAAGCGATGGTGAAAATGACTCGGTTAAGTTCAATGTTTTTTCCCTTCCTTGGGTAGACGAGACGTTCGCTAACTTAGGTTTCTCAAACGTAGCGGACAAAAACTTTTGGTTTACTACGAAAACCCCGCCTCCAGTCTCTGATGTCACCGCTTCCTGCTTTTACCCAAGAAGCTTTTGGTTGCTTTTAAGAACTTTTTTTTAGGGGCCAGGTCTATTCCAAGATAGGCACTGGTCCAGAACTAGCTTAGAAACCGCCTTGGTGCTAAAGGGTCCTCACTTACTATGTGAAAAAAATGTTTTTTTAAAATAAGCGCCTGCTTATTTTACAAATGGCGCTCCATATATATATATATACATCCACTGCCAATGATCTAAAGTTGTTTCCTTAAAGTTTAAGGAAACTTTAAGGAAGTTAAAGTTTCCTTAACTTAAGGTTTAAGGTTTAAGCCTTAAAACTAGATGGTTTTAAGGCTTAAACCATCTTTAGTTTAAGCCTTAAACTATAGATGGTTTAAGGCTTAAACCATCTATAGTTGGGATCGCTAAGATCCACAAGACTGAATATGGTCACTGCGTGAATTCGGATCAGGAGGTTTATATGAGCTGGCATCTGCTGTGCCTTTCTTAAGCCTGTCAATCAAACTCTGTGTAAGTCTCCTTCTAGAGGACGAGTTCTATTTACACCAGTAACTCTGATATTCTCTATCAGTTTTTCAGCAGCAGTAAACCCATCTGCACTTTTGGAAGTAGGACAAGGTGGCTGATTCCTGATCGGTGCTCATGTAATGTTTTTTGTCCCCGAGTTCTGTGGCCTAAATACTGTAGTAAGAACCTGTTACCACCATGACCTTCCCAAACTCTTCTGCCCTTACTGATAAGATTGGAAATCCAACCCGGCTTTATTCAGTTTAGTAAAACCCAGACATCATAGGTCACCGGAAAAACAAAGTTAAAATAGACTGAAAAGAAGCTTGTGTCATAGACCTCAAATATCATACCTATATTCTTTTTGTTCTCCAATATCTATTAACCTCCTGGTCAGCCATCGGCTTAACTTTCTTAATTTTGCTCCTCGCGTGTCAAAGACACGTGTCAAATCTATATTTAAATGTAAAGTAAATAAAGTCGTTTAAAACCCTAAAAAGTTTTTTTTTTTTTTTTTTTTTTACTATAAGTAATGTATTCTATATGAAAAAACAACTTCCTGTTTAGTTCAAACCATTTTTCACGGCTCTGCCTGATTGCCTCACTGGTATGATGAGGATGCATCTAATGAATGTTGTTCGGTCGCTGTCAATCAAATTGGATGAAACAACACCCACACAGCCCAGAGGAAGCAGATTGTCTATTTCATAGAATACTCTAAGAAAAATACTTTGGCTTGCACAAACATTGTCCCTTACGTTGGATTCTGTTTCGTCTTACTGTGGCTCATACGCAACATTCTCTTCATTTTTACGTAATTAAACAGAATAAACATGACCAAAGGGAATCAGAGTCCGAAAACACTTGGACATAGAAAACAATCAAAACATATTTGTACCTGTCCATGACCGTATAATCTCAATTAACCTTTTTTTTCTCTAGGTAAAATCTAGAAAATTCGGACATTTTTTGGTAAGATATACATCCTTTTCTGACAGCAGCATTTGGATTAAGGAGCATTAACTGCATATGATGAATGTAATAAATAAATGAACTCAAGCAGAAAGTTTCTATTCCACCTCTGCATAAGATGTTTAGAATACTTTATGTGATGTAAACACCTATGGCGAACCCCACTTGAATAGAGAGGGTGGCTGGATGGGGGGGTGTCCCTGACCTTGACTGAATTGGCAACGGTCCATCAAAATCGATTGGATTAATAGGAAAGACGGATTTGGAAGAATGCCAACATACCTCCTCACATCTGAGCACATGATCCAGAGACGAGGCCCCTTACAGTAGAAGCACATGCCTAATTATAGCTCCGCAGATGAATCCGAGAAGCCTTGAAAATGTTCCGAGTCTCAAAATGTGTCTCAAAGACGACCTTCACAGTATTTAATTATTGATGTCACTTTTTGAACCAGGCATTGAGTTACAGAGCTGTCAGAAAACAAACACAGCTGATTCTCAGAGCAGAGGACTATGTGATGCTCTGGCAAAGCGACATTCAAAAATAGATATTCTTGACTTACAGATGAAACAGAGAAATGAGCAATTTCTGCAAAAGAGAGATTCTACTTTACAAAGCCACAGACTTTTGTTTACTCTGGTGGAGTCATAGGGTTAATGGATTTACAAGCTGTGAAATGTGGAAACCTCACTGGGGGCTGGAAAGTGGATGAGCCACTCAAGAGATATGGAGATGCAAGTAAAAAAAAAAAAGAACAGAGAGGCTTTAACTTTCACCACGTCTCCTTAGTCACATGTTACTACCACAGGAACATAAATAACCACATGCTTCCCCAGGAATCTGATCAGATCGAGAGGAATGTGTATGTGGTGAGGAATGTGTATGTGGTGATAAATGACGGCAAAACACGCGCGTGACACCAACAACCAATCAGTTACATTCATCCCAACGTCAAATTTAAAGAGGGAAGATAGTGACATCCACTATAGCTGACTCATAACGTCACAGCGCGTATTGGAAACATTAGTTAAGGGTGATTAAGGTTTAAGGATCATTAAAATACAGAGCAGAGGAGTGTAACAGTGTGATAAACAAAAACAAATAGCTGTTAAATGCTTCCAGAAATAAGCTCCTACCTTCTCTGGATATAGGCGCGAGAGAATCTTTACCAACACAGGCAGACTTCCTTTACGGTGGATGACGGCGCATAAGTCATTATAGATGCAACATTTCCTGATAGTGGTGAATGTTTATAAAGTCCGGACCTGCTGTGATTGACTACAGCCGGAAAATAGACTATATAAGCCAATGAGATACAGATTTCTCGCTCCCTCCGCGCTCTCTCTCTCTCGCTTGTCTGAGGGTGCTCGTGAGTGGATGACATCATTGGCTACGATGAGAAGAAGCGGGCCAATCGGCATCGAGCTGTGGAGTTGTCAAACTCACCGTTTAGCTGCCAAAGTGGCAGCTACGAGACACTGTTGACAGCCAAATGTGGAATTTCATAACGAAAGGTTTTCGTGTTTTATGGTTCACTGCTATGTTTCTTTTATGTTGCAAGAACCGTAAAATCAGTGGTGGATGAGGCATCCAGATTCTTTATTTCACTCTCACACTGCGATAGTACTTTTCTATAAGTAAAAGCTCTGGAATGGAAACTTAACTTAAAGTGTTAATATTATCATCAAAATGTGTTTAAAGTAACACAGCAAAAACACTTATTTTTCTCTCTGTGATAACAAATGATATAAAATTCTGCATGTTTCATTTTACTTCTGTGTTCAGTCTATATTATAATCAGTCTGTTTATAGTCTCTCCTTTAAGAGCAAGATCAACTTTGTATAGATCCAACTTGTCTCCAGCTTTATCACGCTGCAATTTCCATTACTGATTGATAGATAAGCCAAGACGCCTTTTAGATAATTCGTTTAGTTTAAGAAGTATGAGGTTATTGTTTTTTTCAGTGCATAGAGAAACACTTTATCTTTTGATTTATCGAAACCATTCAAAAAAGACATATTTTAAGATGCATGGCTTCACTGGAGAGGAAGGGTATGAAAACGTTCGTGTGACAGCTTACTCTCTCAGACAAATGTAGTTGGAGTTGGATTTTCCTCAGGGATATACTGGAGTAAAAGTTAAAGAAGCATAAAATGTAATAAATCAAGTACATGCCAAAACCTCAAATACATATTTAAGTGTAGTACTTGGTAAATATGTTTTGCTATTGAACAAAACATTCGCATTAAATCTCAGCGGAAAAGGTTCTATTCTAAATACTATTAAATAGACCTGCTATATGTTCTGTATAAGAAACATTCATGTCCACGACGCGAGGGTTTAACGTAATTTAGTAAACGGCTGTTTTTAAAGAGCATGAGGGGGGAGGAGAAAAGAAGGGAAGAAAAAAAGGGAAGAAAAAAATGGTATGTGTGAAGTTGTTTGCTGCGGCAGAGCAGTGACGGCTCACGAGGCGGGCCTACGTCATCCTCTGAAGTCCAGGTCTGGCCGATTCAGTGAGGTGATGTTTTCAGCCAATCACAGCCTCGCATCATAGCACATGCGATTTTGGCAGTTCAACCCGAGATCAGTGAGTGGAACTGGGTCTGGAGGATGTGGGTTACTACAGGTAACATCAGAGAAACTCACCCCACCTATATTCAAAATCTGTACAGACACAACAAAGTCCAGGAAGTCAGGTTTACAGCATCTTATAAGAACCCGCTACCGTTTCTCCTGAAGTGGGTATGTAAAATTTAGACCAAATTAAACACATTATTGAGATTATTTTAGGAATGCTGCCTCTTGCCAAATCTGCAATGTTACATAAATAAATAGGGCTCTTATCACATGCTATCATTTTGAAATGAAATCAGCCCCCTACACATCAGAATTGTTACTTTGATGATTAGCTTTAACAGCTTTTCCGCCATGTTGTTCAAACACAGGTTGTCAGAACAGGTGAACTGTAATCCATGATACGTTCTAAAAGAAATGGAACTGTTACATGGACAAACAAGCTAAAAAAATCGAAAACATCAGAGATGAAACTTTCCACAGCCTTTCAACCGTTTGTGACACTCGGGTCCCCATGACTTCATATGGGTTAACTTCTTCAACCCCTTTAATGTCCTGCTCAACCGCTTGGTTGAGCACATTTTTATTCAATATTTCTTATTGAAAAATGAGATTGAACCCCTTTATAATATGACCCAGTGGCAGAATATATATGCTAGAGAGTAAGGGACCCAGGATGGAGCCATGGGGGACACCAGAGGTCAAATGGGCCATTGAGGAGGAAGCATTAACCATGGCTATTGAGAAACTCCTATTTAATAAGTTTGATTTTTTTGTGTGTGTGTGCCATATTAAAGCATGTGAGGACTTACTTAACAAAATTAAGTAATAACTCGATACAACCTAAAAAGTCTAATAAGGGTCAAACAGTTTTTTCAAAAAAACAAACTTTACTAAAAGGAAGAGCTAATCTAACTAAATATGAAATACAAAATTGCATCGTGAAATAATTTTACAAGTCTATTTTTTTTACTGTTTGAAAAACATTTCTTGACTAAACAAAGTCTTTTTTCATTATATGGTGATTTTAGTTTAGAGTCTAAGACATTAAATTCATACATTTAAGAAAATACTTCCCTTGATTTTTTTTTTTTTCTTGGTTAGGACATTAAAGGGTTATTAGTAATAATGATAATAATAATAATATTATTGCTCAAGGACAGTACAACATGTAGGTGTAGGTATATTTTATTTGACTATTGACTGTATGTTACTTTACTGATTTCATTGATTTGATCAAATTATTATAAATATTTTTATTGCACGTCGCTCTTTGACTTATCGATTTGTCTAAATGTTTCTGTCTTATTTGGACTAAAACTGTAACAAAAAGTTTCCCCTGGTTGGATTAATGAAGTTGCATGATGATGGAGACAACATATTCCTAATGTGCATATTTCATAATCGAATTAATAGTGAAAAATGTTGACAGAAATCTATCCCTTGGTTCATTGAAGACCCTATTTTTAGTGCATAATTCACACTGCAACAGCCCCTCAAGTGCAGTTCAGGAATGTGTGTGTGTGTGTGTGTAAGTGTAAGTGTGTGTCTGTTAGAGTATTTATGTATGGGAACAAACAGTTCTTCCCACCTCTGACCAGAAAAAGAAGAAATGTTGCTTGCTTGTGTAATGGTCACACTCCCACCTCCAGATGACACCATTGCAAATCAAGACCATATGATTTAAACCAACACCAGTCAGGTAAAACATAGTTCAGCCTCATTTTATTGTTAATATAGGAAAATGTGGTAAAATCAATGACAAAATACAATTTTGTCAAAAGCTAGTCACAACCTTAAAGTATAATTCTGTCACAATTACGGACTTTGCTGATATCTATATATAAATTTAACAATGTAAAACCTTACACCACTCAGCAAAAACATACCAGAACATCGGTATAAACGAGATGTTAAGCGTATGATGCAGTGCTTGTTCCTCTAATTGTACTATTGCACATCTGGAATAGGTCTATTTAAATTCATATTTATATTAGCCAGTGGAGATCGGACTCTTTTCCCTTTTTCCCTTTCCTTTAGATTTGCAAACATTACTAGAAAGATGCATTGATTGGAAAAAAGTCAAGTGTTTTAAGTAGTTGCCGGGGTATTTCTAAAGCTAATTACCATAAACTGGTATACACAGCAGTTGCAAACAGAAAAAGAATACCGTAATGGTTTAATTTTTCAATCTTTTTTTTTCTTTTTCACGACAGGTGACAGAATTTTACCATAATTTACAAAGTTTTATTTTTCCTGTCATGTATAGATTTAACCCCAGAAATTCAAGAAGTATCTTTTCCTCAGATTAACTTATAATAGAAGCGTATTTGTTAGGAAGCTCTGCTCTTTGAGTTATATTTCAGTTCCATTCATCATGCGTTGCTGGTGCTTATTTACTTTCCTTTTCTTGAAAACGTGACATTCTTACATTAGAGACCACACTTAACGTTATATTTGAAAACCATCAGTGGTCAGCTCTGCTAGTCCTACAGCTAATACAGGCTGTCCTCACATCGACCTGTATGTCACCGTCACTTCTCCAGTGACAAATGAGATACTTTGCGGTCCTTGGATATTTTTCTAAGAACTTGCTCCTTTACCAGGAGGAGCCGAACTCAGCCGGAGATTTTCCTTACGCAAACCAGCACATGAAAGCAATCTCATTTTCGACATGCATGCTCAGTGCCGAAGCGTGTATCAGGCTACATGCAAAACAAGTCGGCGTATCAGCATATATCAGAAAAAAAATTAAATAAAAATCACGTCCCTATTTGCTTGATTTTTCAAATACAGCTAGATTTAATTTCCTTTACGATAAATTCACACAAGCTGAACATTAAGTGTAACCCCCCCCAAAAAAACACCCTCTATGCTCTGAGGAGTTTAATGATTGTTTCAGCCTGTCACCGCTTTAAGTATATGTATTTATAGTTAGTTTACTGCTTATAAATACTCTGCTCTCATTGAAGAAAGAGGAGGGACGCAGTTTGTTTACACTACATTTATACATCCGCTAAAAATGTGGTATTTAAGGATGCTATTTTGAATCAGTGAGAGAGAGCAGGTGCATAATCGCCCCTGTCTACTCCCAGTTTAATACAAACATGACAAACAATGTCATGTTACAACTATGCTAAGTCATCCCAAGCATGTGGAAGTAACTCTGTTCCAACGTCATTTCAGTTAACTTGGAAAGAGACTCATTGCATAATCCATCCAATCAAGGCCTCTGATTGGCTAAGGCAGAATCAGGAGACCTTCCAAAGCTTTGACACGCTTATAGAAAAGGAAATACTATCTAAGGGATGCAAGGGGTTACAACTTAAGGTTGTAAGAGGGGAGATAAGATTGAAATGGAAAAAATGAAATCAAACATTTACGACAGGTTTATTAGTAAACATGCTTATATAAATGCCAAGTACTATATATCCAACCATAGTTAGAGCTCACTCAAAAACCAGGATTGAGATGGTCACCTGACCCATCAGGCGATCCCTTCAACACCAATCACCCTATCGCTCTCACCTCCCCCATTTTTTCTTTTTTTTTTAAACCTCTGAGTTTCAGATTGAGTGGATTATTTTATGGGGAGATAAATTAGAGACACACCCCTAGACTGAGTGTCTCTGCTGTCTAAAGAGGCAGCAGCAAAACACATCGCTTAAAAACACTGCAGATATTAAACGTATTTAGGTGCATATATGTATCCAGACACACACAATTCCTCCTCTGACCTGGAGATGTCCACCCATTCATGCTATAAACTAAATACATGTACAAGGATAATCCCTCACCATCTCAGCCTTTCATTAATATATCACGATCCAGAAGTTTGACACACGATTCATGCTTTAGTTTTTCTTTAATTCATGCAAATAAATCACTTTACCCAGCTCCAGGTAGTCTCACTGGCATAGTGCTCAACAGCCTCATCTAATTCCTCATCATCCTCTGTTGACATCATGATTCCATACTCAGCTGATCCAAGCAGCAAGTCTCTGATCTAAAGAGAAACTCCACAAATGTGGTCCAGCCTTGAACTTGTGTCTTCACTCGGTGAGTACGTCAAGTGTCTGACTGTTGGGTGTTAGCAGACGCCGTCTTACTAAATTTACCTGAGCCCAGAGTCAGAAACCCGAGACTTTCCTGGTGGGCTCATCATCCACAAGATTCTCAGACTAATATGGCATTTGAGGAAGGGACTCGTGGATTGTGTCTCAGCTCATCTCTCAAAATTGAAAAAACAGTCAGACAACAAATTACCTTGGCACCAAGCTTCCCCTGATGCATAATACACATTTATTAACTCTTTGATTTCTTAATTTTTCATTACTTTACACATATACTGCGCCACCTGTTGTTGCTGTTGACCCCCATGTTGACCACGGTAGTGCTGCCACTGGCATGCAGACCCAGACCAGAGCACCTGTTGCATGGGGTGAACTCCAAGTTTCCTTAATACCCAGAGACTCTTCAAGTGACCAACGTGACTTTACGTGGTGTCACTGATGATTTTTGGACTGGTAACCTTTGGGCTGGTTAACAGCCATGGTTTGCAGCTTTGATATCCACCCTGACATCCTTCCAATCTCGGCCCTGCCCTCTAGTGGTCAAAAGTAATAAATACACCTACACTCGTCTGTAAGGACTAGAGTTGCGTTCACTTACCATATTAAAGTCCCGACACACTTCGTTGCCTTTGGTAGTAATTATAATTCGGGGTGTAGGGATAAAATGAATCCTCTTGGACCCATACATTGTTAATTCTCTTGGTATAGTTTTAGCAATTAACAAAAAATGCCACTACAAACATAGGTAAGCCACATCTTAGCTCGCATTTTTAAGTTACAATTACGTGATATGTTTTGATAAAGATCGAGAGTAATCTTCTCGGTTAATTTAACTGATATTCCATGTGATAGCTTCTATGGAAGTACAGTTTTCATAAAACGAATAAGTGTGTAGTTGGGCTAGGGTTTGCCATGTTATATAAATGTTTCTCTCGTGTCGCAAGTGTAATTTTCTTCGGCACTAGAACGCATCATAATACCTCTCACTGACTCCGAGGCTTCCTCATTGATTTCGCCTAGCGAATAGTTAGCTTTTGTGTCAGGATGGTGTTTGTGGTGTGTAATTGTTTGTCCGTTGTTTCTGGCTAAGTGTATCTGATAGTTTTGGCTTTAATGTTCCGTGCGGCTAATCTAACAACCATCGGTAAAGCGGGAACCGGCTGGTAGGTGGTCTTTTCAATCAGACGTAACATATTGTTCACGTCCACTCTACTTTCTAAAATCAGATGGCTACACAGCTAGCCTTAAAGCTAACTGTTAGCTAGCAAGTAGCACAGCAGACCTGAGTTATGTTTTGTATATCTCAACGCCAGTCGGCAAAATTTTCACTTTTTAAAACTTGTGTTCCAACTATAGTTAATTTTCTCACAGTTTTAGATTGGTTGCAGTTGAGTTTAACTTGCTCACGAGAAAATATTACTCCAGCTAACGCTGCTAATAACCCAAACAGCTAGCTAACTCAACAGTGCTAATTCGAGAGGAGTTCGCAAACGACACAATAGAACCTTAGTTAAATTAAACGTCTGGAGGCGTAAGTACCAAGTCAAGCAACGACCTCTTTTGTTTTTGTGCCCAAATTTTCTCTAAGAAACAAGCTAATATTAAAACTACAAGTTATAGTCAGTTTAATGTGAGATGTTTAGCAGCTCATAACAAACGTTAACGGGATGATCAGTTGACCATTACAACCTAGACTAGTAGCATATTAACGTCACAGTGCTTGGATTTACTAAGGTCTGTTATGACAAGTAAGATCCCATTTTTCTGTTCCCCTTTTCCATTGCCAATTTAGAAATCATTCCCCAACATTTGCAGACTGACTTTTTACGGCCTACTCTAACTAAATAGCATCCGTGATGTAAGCACTGCTCATGGCTCTACTATTAAACACTGGTTGCATTGTTGGAAGTGTCCAGGCCTGTCAGGAAATAGGTCATATAAAGTCCCCATTTTCCCAACCTCAGGCACTTTTGCCGGACGATGGACGAGCTGGTTCATGACCTGGTGTCAGCACTGGAGGAAAGCTCTGAGCAAGCTGCGCGTGGTGGCTGTGGAGATGGAGGGGACCACGCACTGGCCGTGGGCTGTCTGCTGAAGAGACAAGCTCGCAAGCGGAGGGGACGAAAGCGACGCTCGGACAACCCGCACCCGCCTTGGGAGACAGGCCACCTCAGTGAAGGTTCAGAGTCCAGTGTGGAAGAACACAAGGTGGGTTGTAATTCTGTGGTTAAGTAAAACACTTAAGGGAGTCTTAGTCTCCCTCAAATGTTATTGTCTTGATTATAAATACTAACATTTGTTTGGGGATTTAAAAAAATGAAGGAAAAAGGATGCATATATTCAGGGATCTTAGAACCAGCAGACTGCTTTGCACAAGGTTTTGATGGAAACCCTACCTTAGTCTAAGTTTTTGGTAAAAATTAATGTGCGCTATCCACAATAAGTTATGGTTGGCTAATGATTACATACAGTGTCCTCCAGAATTATTGGCAGCATTAAAAACATAATAAAATGAGATGCAAACAATGTCTTAATTGTCTATACTCATGAACTTTAATTCAAATTATTCATAAAACTAACATTTTATAAAATGTAACTCCTAACATAAAAGAGTGTGCGCCGCAACTATTTCCACCCCTAAGAAATACTGTGGTTTAAAAGGTAACTAAAGCATATTTCCAGTCCTACTTTGTATTTTTATGTCCATCTCATCGAGTACAGACTTTGAAGTCGTGAGAATTCCTGTTTTACTGGTGTATAAATATGAGGTGACACAGGCCTGATTTTTTATTAATGTTCTATAACAATTGGAAAGATCAGAGAACACCTCAGTAATATGCAAATACAAGTTGTAGAGTTGCACAAGTCTGGCAATAGAAACTAGAAAATCTCTCAACAGTTACAAAAGCCATTTTCAACAAAGGATGTGTCATGGATCACAACATTACACTTTTACCATGGCCTTTCCAGTAGACTTACGTAAACCCTGTTGTATAAGAGAATGAACATTGTTGATCTCAGAATCTGAAGAGTTGGATAGTTTTTTTCTATGGAGGGATGGTCTCATGGAGAAGACCATGTGTTCCCAAACACTACAGAAGAAGACTCTGGGCTGGCAGTGTGTCAATAAAGGCCTGCTCAAAAATATTAAATGAAGGGTGACAATAATAATGCATTAGATGGTTTACGGAAAAAATATTGGTTTTATGGTAAGAATGTAATGTTTTGTTGTTGTTTTTAGTTACTTGTATAAGAGGTTAGATTGTTTTGAATAATTTTAATTGAAGATCATGGGTAACAATAGAGACCTTTTTTGAATATCATTTTACTCATTTTTTTAACTCACGTTTTTAAAAGAGTGCCAATAATAGTAGAGGGCAAAGTGTAATGTGCAGTTAGAGCTGCAGTTGTTTCATATGCAGTGATTTGACCCATAACACATGATAAACATCATTGGAATCATTGATATTTGTTGCAGGACTACCGTGCAAGTACAGGGGGTGTCTCAGCTACAAACAACCATGCCCGTGACAACAGTGATTCAGATGAACAGCTTGGCCCAAAACGGCGCACCCCCCTAACAACTGATGCAGGACGAAACAAGCGGCCGCTTTGGCCAGATGATATGGGCGTCCTGGGGTCTGCAGAGGGAACTCGCAGCCTTAGACGTAGACGTAAGGTGAAACGCATGGCTGTAGACCCACCTGCGGAACCGGAACCTCCCTCCTGCACCATGCTAGGGCCCCCACCTGTTCCCAAAGCTCGTGTTAGCAGCAGGCCACATAGAATGGCTACAAGTGAGGGGAGAGAGAGCATGGAGCTCTGTGGTGTTGGACTGGTTGGGTCGGGGGGAGGGAAAAATACGGTGAAGAAGAGGAAACTGGCCTCACATAGGCTGGGAATGGATGCAACAGATGAAGGCGTGGTGGTGGAAAGCGAGGACACAATCTCTTCTCCAACAGAAGGGTCCAGGGACAAGATGGAGTTGGACGAGCAGAAGGGTTCAGATGAGGACATGAGTGACAGGTGGTTAGTGTTTTTGACTTTTTTTTCCTTCTGTGCTCCCAAAAGTTGTAACTCCCCTGTCCTTGACTTTTGTTAAAAAGAAACCCTGATAGTAATAGTCCAACGCTGCATTCCTTTAGGCATTAATCCACTTCTTATTGACCACTGTCTGTCCTTTGTCCTCTGTCTTCTTTCAGTGAGACCAGCAGTGTCAGTAACAGCAGTGATGGAGGCCTTTACACCAATGATGAGGGGAGGCAAGGTATGTAGTGGAAGATGATTGCTCAGAAGTTCATACAATAGTATTTAAAAAATACTCTGGTATATGACAGTAAGGGATTGAGTACTTGTCACCTGCTATTTACATTTTGATGTCTTTGCTGGTAGATCAACACTTGTCACTAAGATAGTGGCTAACTATTAACTCCAAATTCCAAAGTTTAATAGTTGAGGGAGTGTTTGATTTTATGCTGTTGTGGTTTCCTTTTAAAATTTGAATTACTTGTGTTTTTAATGCCACATTTTTGGTTGAGACACATTTTTAGACATATCTGTAAGAGAAACAACCTTTTAATTACAGGGCCCTAGATATAGAATATTCTCACGATAGACAATCCTTACGAATCTGTGGTCACAATTCTGTGGCATGTTCTCTTCCAGCTGATGACGAGCAGAGTGACTGGTTCTATGAGGGTGAGCCGGGCTCTGGTTCCGGGCCTGGAGGCGCCTGTGGGATAGCAGGAGTGGTTCCCTGGTGGGAGAGGGAGACGGGTTCAGAAGAGCTGGACCTATCTGACCCTGTCTTCAGCAGCATCCTCACTGGATCCTTCCCCCTCATGAGTGCTGGAGCTCAGAGAGGTGCGCTGGAATCATAGACTCTATACATGAAACCATACCATCATATTTGTATTTTCAGAACCTTTTTTTATTTTATTTTTACGGTTGCATGCTGCAGTTGTTGAAGTAACAAATATCTAATACAGCTGAAGTTTACACTGACTGCAATGTTGTCTGTGTTCCCATGGTGGAAGCACAGCTGTTGCCTGGATTGTGTTTACTAGGTCTGCAGTGGCGCTGAGCAGAGCAGCTTTCCAGCAGAACCATTCACTGTAGGGAGATGATCAGTCCGATTAGTTTCATCTGTTTACAATGTTGTTTCAATCTTGAGGCTCATGTGAGTAGTTATTGAAATATGTAGTCGTAAGTGTCGGCCCATGAAAAGGACTCATACATTTTACATTGTTGCTGTATTCTCATTCATGACCAGTAGGAGGCAAACTCATCACACAGTCAGAGACCGGGATGATACTGAGCAGTGGGTAAATGTTAGGAGTAAAATCTAATATCAGTGGCTTTACAAAACAGGACAGGAAAGTAATTCAACTATAATTTTTTTTACATAAACATAACAGAATCTCCCAGAATTCTGTCCTCCTTCAGTGGTCGGTGTTTTGTGAGGCAGTAGGTGGAATAGAATCAAACACGATATTTAAGCAATCCCGGAATTTTTAGTAATTACAGCAACCATTCTCTTATGGTTGATCTCTTTTCTCCCCTGTTTTTGACTTTTTGTCCCGTACATGTTTGTCTCATCTAGAATGGTGGTTAAAATAGGATCAAATAATCCTAATCATTTCAATAATCAAGACCTGGGCTGCATTGCTGTCAATCCTGCACTATGTCTGTTAGGGTTTCAGGCCAGACTGAGTCGCCTCCATGGAAACCAGCAGGCATGTGAGGCGGGGCTGCAGGGCAGCTCCAGCCAAGGCTTCAACGACAGACTGGGAAGACAAAGCCAGGACTCCCACGAGTTAGTCACCTTCCATTTTTATAATGTCTGTGTTCTGTCTTCTTTTCTTTCTCTGTATTTTGTTCATACATTTTAATTATAAGATAGGATTTTACTTTTTAAGAGGTTGTTCACTAGTTAAGTGGCTGAAACTGTAGGTAGGTAGATGCCCTCTAGCTGCAGCTTTCATCTGAAATGACTCTGAATTCTACTTAGTTTGCAGACATTGGGGCAAGAAAAAAAAACATTAATGTGTGTCTTCTGACACCTTTTCTATCACAACCCACATTTACTTTTTAAACAATTCGGGCTACTGAAGCCCCTCTGTTGTCCTACCTTGAACCACTTTGGTAAGTACTACCAACTGCAGAGCGGCAACTACCAACAAGACCTGTGGCTCTGGTGATGCTCTGAACCTGTTGTCTATTTGACCTTTGTCAGAGGCGTTCCGATCCTCACACTTGCCCCTTTTTCATGCTTCTAACGCATCAACTTCAAGGACATGTTCACCCTCTGCCTCTGTAAACCCAACTGTGGTCATCAACTACCAGACAGGAATAATGATGGATAGCACTTTTACATCCTGTCTTCAGAATGTTGGTAAATGGGAATTTGAAGTCAGTAATGACGCAGCTTTATCCCCTACAGGTCCTGGTTCAGCCCGAGCTCGAGGAGGGATCACGGACAGGTGACTAATGTTCCTTCATTTGAAATTCAAAGTTAGAGTTTTGATCTATTACAAGATCCTTTTGGGGCTGGCCATAAATAAACTAGCATTGTCTTATTTCATGGGTTATTAGCTAACAGCTCGATCATTAACTTGTTTTTACTCTTTCCCTCACTGCTGCTTCAGTTGCATTGGGACCCGCGTTCAGACCGAGGACATCGGAGGAGCTGCTCCGTAAAAACAGCCAGCAGGTGATTTACGACCACGGCTCACATTTATTTCCTGTAGTTCATGATTTTGGCCCTGCTGCTTTGGTTTCGCTGCATTAAAATGTATTTTTCAAACAGATTCTTCTTGTGGTTGAATATAAAGTAGAAACTAATGCTACCTTGTTTTTATCTGGCTTTCAGACAGACCAGCGGGCACCTCGGCTCTCTGTGTACCGGGGACGTCAAGCGAAGGCGAAAAGCAGCCCCCCTTGGTTCCGCTGCCCCCTCAGGTATTGGATGCACACCTCACACACCATCTGGCACTTGCTACCAACTGGCTCTTTTACTGTATTTTTGGCTCTCTGCCTCGCCCTTGTTTTCCTCCCCCTCTTGGTTGAACTCAGTATGTTTGCCAGGCTGCTTTGCTCGCTGCCTTCTGTCTGGCACATACACCCGTGTAAACACAAGCGACTGTGGTACCAGGCGAGGATTTTACCACTCATTTCTAAAAGAATGAATCGAGGGAAAGGAGTCCCTGGTCCCCCCGTATAAATTGCTCCAACTATTAAACCCTGCTTTAGCTCTTAACTCCCTCTCCTCCCAAGCGTCATTGGACAAGAGTCGGCTTCCTAGTCGGAGCAAAGATACTGGATTAGCTTTTAACCGGTAATACTTGCGTACCCGCTGACTCCAACTACTCTGTTTTACTCTGGGAAAGGTGATTCTCTCAGAGGAAGAAAGGCCTGAAGACTTGGACAGTTGGAAGCCATGTTCCTTTTTTTTCTTTGTTATTAATGCCTTCATGTGTGATACCAATTTGTTTGCACAATCTGGTACGGTAGAACTCAACGCATGTGTTTGCAAGACGTCCGAAAACTCAATTTCTTTCTTTTTCTCTTAAAAAAAACACAAAAGGAACATTCATGTTGAAAAAGTAAGAACGAATTAAACGATAAAGCACAAATAAACACTTAAAAAAACATCATCTCGGTACATGTCTTAGCGAAACATTTTTTTTGTTGAAATTGTCACAATGAAGAAACGGACTGTAATTATTAGGCTTATATTAAACCTGCTCCAGACACTAGTTAAGTATTCTAGGCGCTGACCTCACAGTAGGGTGGTGGTGTTTAGGACTTGGCAAATTCACATCCTGACAATTTGTCTGGAACACACACTGTCTCAACAGAGATGTGTGTAAATGAGCCAGATAATTTGCCTAATGCTTCAAACAGGTAAAGCCAGGATTAAAACGGGTCAGCGGCCAGTGTCTGTGACGGGACCGCTAACTTCCAGGAAGAGAGAGGACAACCTGGTTGAGACATGTAGAAGTGCTCAATCTTGATCGCATTATTACATCGCCACAACTTTGCTTTATCTGTTTTAATGGAGCGATGATGTCATTGGTTGAGAGCCCTCCTTGTTTTACAGATGTTTGGTTGTGGTTTAATCTGGGTAGAGAAATGCTCAAATTAAAAACTCTACTGTTACAGGCTCATTATTTTTACAATGTTAAAGGTCTGAACAATGAAACTTCAATTCAGAGTCCTGAAGCCAAAAGCGAGAGTCTTGATATTCTTGTTTTGTGTGATAAACTACCTTAAATCCAAACGTTTCATTTACAATTATTTAAAAAAGACAAACAGTAAATCAGGAAATGTTTAAGCAATTACAACTTAAAAAAAAAAAGAAAAAGTTTTTATTACGGCCGAGGATGACAATTTACCCGGCCGTAAATCTTTTCTGTATACTGAAGCTCTCGATTAAGTGTACAGAAATAATTTCAGCACCAACAGCTCAAATGTGACTCTTATTATGGTACATGAAAGTCCAATAATACATGTGTGTTCCTGTGTGTTTTCAGAGAATAGCTCTGTATGTAACATTCTACATACATCAGCAAAAGAAGGGCTTGGTTGTTTTTATTTGTTCCATTGCTATGGTTACAAAGAAACACTTTCTCTGGGCTTGTTCCGATGGCTGGTCTCATATCTGGAGCAGATCTCAAATACTAGTTATTTTTTTTAAAACCTTTTTCGACATATAATAACCAAGCAACAAAATGGTGCCTTGTGCTCTTTAGGGACATGTATCCGTTTCTATATATACTTTTTTCTTTCCTCTCCAGTTGAACTTCTGCTCATTCTGTGAGCGGTTTGTCTCTAATGAGCGTTTCCAAGGCATACCTAAAAAAAACGTTTCACTTCTTTCGGTGAATGAATTGTACCTGTGGCGGTGATCCAGTGTGTATCATTCTTGTTTCAGTAGTTTCATTTGCATTTACACACACACACACACACACATAAACACACACACACATAAACACACACGCAGTTTATTTTATTCACTAACCTTTCCTTTTTCTTTCTTTTTTTTCTTTCTTTCTTAAGGAATAGTCGGGGAGAATGCGCCTCCCATCCCCGACACCAACATGGGGAGTCGGATGATGCAGAGCATGGGCTGGAACCCGGGCATGGGCCTGGGTCCAGAGGGCCGAGGCATCACCGAGCCCGTCCGCGCCACACAGAGACCCAAAGGCACAGGGCTAGGATTCAACTGAACTCCTGGTTTCTCAATCCTGAACCTGGAGAAGACGGAGGACAAGACCCCCCAGGGGGCTACAAGGGCTGAAAGAGATAAAATGATGCTCAGTGCATTGAACAATAAAAGAAAGCTCCGGAATAATCCAGGAAATGTGAGTCTTATGAAGGGAAGGATTGAGGCGTGCACTAGTAACGGCATCTGTGTTGAAAGAGAAACTTTCCCACATTGGGGAATCTTGAAGAAGCCATGAATATATCCACAAAGACTGTTCCCTACAAACGGACCCAGTGAACCAACCTGTAGAAAAGACAAGAAGAAAACATGTTCTCACGGCAAGAACTCCATGTTGGAGGAATAAATGACATTGATGGCTCGTAGTTGGTTTGTTGAACTGGAATATCATTACAGCCCAGTTACCTCAGTTTCCATTGTTACAGGCGCGAGAACCATACCAAGTGCACAAATGGCGACGGGGCGTTTCTCTTTGTCAGTGGTATTGGTTAGAGAGTTGAGTACAAGCGGTTTTGTCTGATGTTGCACAAGAATAATGGAATCAAAGACTATTACTAGGCTATACCTCAAGCTCAATTTTGGTTCATTTTGAATGGAATGAAGTTGAGGCACGCTGAACGAATGCTTGCTAGAATATCAGGATGTTCTTTTCTCCCCATTTACCAAAAAAAACAAGCTGAGTTATCAGAATGCCTTTATCCATTCAAAAACAGAAGAACCATTTTCCCCACCCCGCTCCATTTAGCACCGCTATGTACGCATGTGTCAGTTGGGTGTACTAAGAGAGCACACGTCACACGAGGCGGGGTCTCGCCAACAAGACAGTCCACTGTCCTGTTCTACTCAGTTTGTTTCTGTATTTGATCCAGATGAGGGTTTGCTCTGCAGACTTCAGTATACCGGCTTCAGGGGCCACATCCACATATATCTTATGACAAAATGACATTTCAGTGTCTCTATAAAAGTTTAATAAATCTACAGGACAGGAAATAAATAGATTGAGATAATATTTCAGAATATGAAAAAAAATATGGGTTATAATAAACGTATACAGATTGTAAGTACTGTAGAGGACTGAGGCGGAGCATAAAGGCAAAAGTTTAAGCATCTTTACAACTAAAGGGTCACCAAGTATGTAATGTTTAGGAATAATAGATTAAGTTTGATTACATTTTTAAAACGATTTTTAGACCAACTGTCATTTATTGAGACGTTGTTTCATGCATTGATTGAGGTGAATGATGGTAAAGCAGCAGCTTGACCTGAGAACACACGTGAAATCATTTGAAGTGTTTGTAGAGATATTAAGCTCTGGATTTTTCTAGATAATATCTCCACCTGCTAATTGAATAATAAAAAAAATGTGCAGGGAGTGCTGCTTAAACAATATTTGTCCTTACTGCCTTTACTCTGTTGTTGTGACAGAAGAAGTGTGATCTGTCACTATCACGGACATTCCCCTCAAAGAACGCCTATGAACTTTGGGGTTGTTAACTCCCCTCAGAGGTCAAACTCAGCGGGTGCCTTAAACCAAGTCTTGACAACAGATCGCACAAGAGAAAAACAAGATCTGAAACACCCAGTAATAATCACACCTTTGATTTTTATTTAGAAGATTAATACCATCAACTTAAATGAATCACTAGAATTCTTGGAAAGATCACTATTTCACTGGTTATAGTCTGTATCCTGAGAGTTGGGTCAGTTGGTAGAATAAAGTCAGAATCCTGAGATTAAAGTCAGAATTCAGAAAATAAATTAATAGTGAAATAAAGTCAGAGTTCGGAGATTAAAGTCAATATTCTGTAAATAAAGTGAATATTTAAAATAAAGTCAGAATTCCTAGAATAAAGTCAGAATTCTGAAAATGAGGTTAGAATTCCGAAAATAAAGTGAATAGTGGGGTTGAAGTCAGAATTATGAGAATAAAGTCAGAATTATGAGATTAAGTCAGAATTATGAAAATAAAGTGAATAGTGAGAATAAAGTCAGGATTCTCAGAATAAAGTCAGAATTCTGAAATTAAAATGAATATTGAGAATAAAGTCAGAATTCTGAGAATAAAGTCAGAATTCTGAAATTAAAGTGAATATTGAGAATAAAGTCAGAATTCTCGACTTACTAAAAACATGCAAAACATTTGGAAAAGGTTGAGTTAGTCTAAAGTGGACTAATTTCCATGTAATACAAAATTTCGTCATAAAATAACGTAGATCCGTTTTTTCTTTTGACTGTTCAAAAACATAATTGACCAAAAAAATTAATGCAATGTTAATTAAAAGTTATAGGTTCTGCTAAAAGGTCATTTTATTGAAAACTTAGATTGTCCAAGATCTCAAATTAATGATAAAATATGCAAAGAAATCATTTTTTCCATCGTTTTTTTTTTTTTTAATACTTGATGAGGGCATGAAAGGGGTTAAATTCTGATTGCAGACAAAACTGCAATCAGAATTGCTGACAGTTATTTCTGTTGTTAATCTACAAGAATACAGTAATGAATTTATGTTATTTCTGCGCATATTCTTTAGTTCTTAATTAGCATAAAAAACTAAAAACATCTCGTCTGCGCTGCCAATTAATGACTATAAATTCACAAGATACATTTGTTGGAATTTCTTTTCTTTCTTTTTTTAATCCAGTCTGTCGTAACTGAAATCCAATCGTAGAAGTGAACCTGTTGAAATATATTTAAGGTCATGGTGATCTTCAAATCTCTCCCATCCCCCCCCCCTCCCTCCCCTAAATCATGACATAAAGTCTGAGCACAGAACTTTCCAGTATCCCTCTTTCTTAGACAGCACATGTCAGAATCCACTCCTTCTGGGAAGAAAGTCCTGATCCGTAACTTCCCATCAGAACAGACACTTCCAGTTCTTATCAACGCATGCATCACATTCCCATGCTGACTCAACATCCTTGAAATATGATGCTCTCCCTGACTCCCTCCCTCCTCGCTCGCCCATCTTTGCGAGGCTGCAAAGAAATCCCTCCTCTGTATCTATGGGAATGCGCGAGCAGGTCGGTGGGTAAACTCAGCAGTGGGTCAGACAGGAGAGGAAAGAGGGAGAGGGGAGAGTTCGTGTGTGTGTGTGCGTTTATGAGTGTGTGTGTGTGTGTGTGTGTGTGTGTGTGTGAGCGCTGCTGCATCGCTGAGCTCTGGAGACCGGAGGCGAGGAGAGCTGGAGCGTTTGTCCTTGAGAATGACTGACTGACTGACTGCAGCTGTAGAGCAAAGAAGCAGCCATCCAGCCGGTGGATGAACCTGACAGTGAGTACTGAGCAGTGAGATGAGCGGATGGCAGAACCGGACCCGGACCCGGGCTTCTTTTAATTGCAGCAGACAGGTTTTTGTTTCTTGTCTGCTTACAAACAGTCTGCTGTGTTGTTTGGATGGAGACAGAGGTGTGTGTGCGTGCGTGTGTGCGTGTGTGTGTGTGTGTGTGTGTGTGTGACCAGGTGGTGGCTCTCTGCTCTCAGGTGAACTCATCTCTCAGGCTTTTATTGGCTCTCATCAATTCTTGCTTTTCCGACTTTGTAAGCAGTTCAGCAAATGTTCGTCTTTGCAGTTTGTCTGCAGCAGAGCCCCACTGTGACTTTGCGTGTGTGTGTGTGTGTGTGTGTGGTATCAAGAAAAATGTCCGTAAATGTATCTTTGCTGTACATCTCTACAACTCTGTCCCTGCTCCTGCTTATTTCCACCTGCTTCTGTTGACTAATCGATAGCTATGCATCTATAATTGGAAGCCATCATTTACGGCGACCTTCCGCGGCGAGCCATTATCATGTGTAATCTTGCAGAAAATTACATTTTGACTGGTGTACCTTGGCATGGCCAGGAATCAGTGGACTGTGGAGCACGCTAACAGGCTGCGAGGGATGGCAGCAAGGTGGGCTCAGTAGAATGTGGACCCCTAAAATCTGAAGAGAGGGTGGTGCCTGGAGCTAAAGAGTCCCAGCAAGGGTCCAGGTGGGATCAGATGAGGAAAGAAGGACAGAAGGGAAGGTGGAGACATAAGGAAAAGTGTGGCGGCACGGTTGGGATGATTGGGAAGAAGAGGGGGATCGAGGTGAGTTCTGGTTTTATCTGTGAGCTAACCTGTGGAGCCGCTGACAGGACGCGTTAAGGATCCAGATGGATGGGTGGAGAAGAAGAAGCCAGAGGGCAAACGTATAATAAAGCTGTGGTTTTATTTTATTTTTTCAAACGAATGTGAGAAGATAGCTCTTTTGGTCTTTGTGTGTGCGTCTGCGTTGATTTGTTTATAGACATGCTGACGGAGGGCCAGAGGGCTGAATTTGCCACCTGTGGAGATATAAAGTGATATGATGGGATAGACTGTGTGCTGTTCTGGTCGTGTTGTGTGTTCATGTGAAAGTGTGTAGATGATTTCCTGACATCAGCAGTAGGTGCATGGTGCTGACTCTCAAGGTTCTGGGTATGCGTTGGACCCGCACTGGCGGCGCCTCGCCTACGACATGTTTTGGAACCGTGTGTGCGTGTGCATGTGTATTTGTGTGTGTGTGTGTGTGTGTGTGTTTAAAAGATAAGTCTAATAATGTGAACTTTAGTTCCCATTTATTTCTATTTAGTTTATATCAAAAATCAGCAGTGGCAGAAGAAGAATTCTGATCCTTTTATTCTATTTCCTTTTATTTCTTTTTACTTTCTGTCACACCAGAAAATTAAGAAAATAACATAATAATGTTTTTGTTTTTTACTTTCAATTTTTTCTGGCTGGACAGCAAAGCACTTCCGTACTTCAGTCTTTTTTCTTTTTCTTTTATTACCATATAATGTTTATTTTCTTTTATTGTCTAGGGACCAGGTTCGTCTTAAGGGTTCTGGGGCAGATCTGAGGATTGTGAAATAATTGATCCTGCAGTTTAAAAGTAATAAAACCACTAATCTGTATGCGGCCTTTGACAATATCCCCAACATTTGCTGCCATTTGTATTCAGGGATAATTAGAAAGTCTTAACATGCTGCTATGCTAAAGTTGAACATGGTGATTTGTTTATACCTGCTAAACTCCCAGATGTGCTTATTAAATCAAATGATGACATCAGCCTGTTGATGTCATCATTTGATTTAGGCCTCTTATACGCCGTCTGAGAAGTTTGGACCTCATTTACAACATTTTTACTTTTAGCGCTTTTGGGTTCAGAATGTTAATAGAGTATGTTAAAGGTGAAGAGAGAATTATAAGCTGTTTTCCGTTTAGTGGAACAACACTTAGGTCTAGAGTTAAGGTTTGTGTCATAATGACCTCAAAATGAGGTAGAAAACTTCATAAATCTGGCAAAATGAGAAAAGAGTGAAACACAAGAAAAATGCAAAAATCTTTGAAAAAGTGAACTATTATATTAATTTATTTTTCTCTGTCGCCAAAATTGTTAATAACTAGGATGTTTAAATTATGACTGACACTATATACTACCTTTTTTGTTTGCTGGTTTAATATTTAACACTTATTTATACGCAGGTGGTGGAGAGAAATGTTGCTTTTTAAGTATCTGCGACTCAATATCTACATAATATTAGACTTTTAACCGCTGTAAAAGTTCAAATCCGTTAAATATGTCACACCTTTAATTTATGAACACACCTTCAAAAATATGAAATTGGTTTAGAAATGAAACCAATTTCATTTCTAAATGAAAACTTATGAAGGAATAACAAATAAAAATGAGCCCTCCTTCACAAACAGCAGATATGTTGGAGATTGGATCGCCGTGTAAGAAAAAGAAACAGTAATAAATATGTAATAACAACCACAATTACAATAATACTAATAATAATTGATTGATTTAATCCCCATTAGTCACTACAGATGTTTTAACTACTCTTCCTTGGGTCAACACAAGACAAGATTATATCTATGGAAAACAACAAGAAAAGAATAGTGAGATTAAAATCCAATGCATGAGGGTAAAAAAACAAAAACACAAAAAAACAGTCAAGCTACAATAAAAAATGAAAACCAGCAGCAATGAATCAACAATAAAATCACTCTTAGTGATACAAAATAAGACATAGTATCTAGATAAGTCAAATAAGCTCAAAATGATAACAGCTGATATAGTAGCAGAGAAATTGAAAATAAAATGAGCTAAAAATTGGACTTTGTTGTGATGTTATGTATTTAAACAGGGAACGGTCGTCTGTGCCGTCAGATATGGAGAGAGGACGCAAATACACAAGAGGACCGGAGACTCCAGGAGAAATTTCAGACAGACTTAGAAAAAAAAGATGTTTCTCTTTTCTCTCCCTCTGATATAAAAACAAACAAACATGAGGGTCTGATCTGGGGAAGAAAAGGTGACGTGAGACCTGGAGTCGGGGCGGGCTGACGGGTTAATCCAGTGCTGCTTGTGGAGAATATGAAGACACTGTGGTAATCCACATTATGTTGTTAAGAGGGGCTTCTGCTCCGTCACGCACCTCTCCAACAACCTCATGATGGGACAGGAGACAACAAAGCAGGACGACTGGATGTTTTTGTTTTTGTTGGTGTTGATCAAACGTGTTTAGAAATTCACATTAGTCTTCCATTAATGGTTTTAAAAAGAAAACAATCAGTAGTGATGACACAGGCGGTCCGGTCCATGGGAGGTGCTGCATCAAGCTGCTGTGAACACTAAAGGAATGCGTCCACCTGGGGGCACTCCAGCCTCTGACTTATTCAATTTCAGATCTGGTATTTCTGCAGCTTTTTCTTTCTGTGTATTTGATCTAAAACAGTCATAAAAATTATCCTAATTTTCTGCTGGTGAAACCCCGCCTGCCTGAAAACCTTTCTGAGCTTGTGCGTCTTCCAGCACTGACTCACTCCCTCCCCAGTGGGACCCGGTGGATCTCCAGATAAGTGAAAACCATTTGAGGACCATTGACCCTCTGAGGACAGCAGCAGCAGGTCCCGGCAGCTCTAAGTGACATTTCTATGGTTACGTCGCTTTAGGTTTCTCCCAGAGGATTTCTAAGGTTTCTGGCTGGGGCGCGAGTGAGTGTGTGACCTCTGACCCCCATACAGTGCACCAGAGATCAATAGTGATCCTATTCCAGCTTTGCTCATCTGTCAGTCAGTCAATCATTTTATGCATCATGTCCTTCCCATCCGTCTATTTAAAGACGTCAAACTGGTGCGGCAAGCACAAGCTTCCATTCCTATATCACATATCATGCTATTTCTTGTAACCTTTTCTTTCCGCCTTCATGGACTCCCCCTCCCGCCTTCGGTAGACCGTTCAAGTGTCTGAGAAGTAAGGTGCAGTGAGACAATGGTGTTTACACACAGTGTCAATAGTCTCTCTCTCTGTCTCAGTAATTGATGGATGACTGTGAGTCAGGCATGAACTAAGCAGATTACACTCACTAGATCTAAGGGCTGATGGTAATGTGTGTGTGTGTGTGTGTGTGTGTGTGTGTGTGTGTGTGTGTGTGTGTGTGTGTAAGTGGCGGGGGGTTGGAGTTGTACAGTGACTGTCCAGTTTTGGAAGTCAATCCGACAGCTGTCCCTGGAGGCTGAGATTTGGTGGCTGTGAGTTGAAGGATTAGGAGAAAAGGGTGAACACGCACACACATCCATGAGTGTGGCGTCTTCTTCGCTCAAATTTTTTATTTTTTTCCTCCCATAATATAACGGGGTGGTGTTTGAGGACATGAGCCGGTAGCTGGTGCTCAGTTACGGGCGGCGTCCATCCGCTCTGTCCTTCAGCCTCAGCTGTGTAAAGATTTATAGGTACCACTTTACAATCAGACTGCCTTTATAAAGGATTTATAAATGGTTTATAATAAGGTTGTAACTCATTAGCTGACGTTTAGAAACAGCTTATAACAAAGCTCTCAATTTATCAATGTGGGTCACTATTTGGCAATACCAAGTTAGCAACACAGATAAGTGTGCTCACTATTTGGCAGGCATCACAATTGAGATACCCTTTATATCTAATGAGTTTTTAAAGGTTATTAATGATTTTAAGTGTTTACAACTTAATAAGTAAGCTTAATTCAAGCCATTTATAAATCCTTAATAGGGGAGTCTTATTGTAAAGTGGTTCCGATATATGCATATTTCATCTTTCATGCATCTTCTGTTCATTTTGCTGCATCTCTCCATCTGTGATGTCTGGGTTTTGCTTTCCTTCATGTCCTTGTCTTCTCCGTTGAGCTTACTTGTCAGTCGTTGCTGTAGTTTTTGATGCTTCTTTTTTTGTTGTTTTTTTGGAAGCCCAGGGGCTTTTATTTAATCAAACTCTACCAGCTGCCTTTTTATGCCTTTTTGGTTTATGAATATAACCAGTTTTGACGTCCAGCAGCACAGATTATAAAAATCACTTCTAACAACCGTCCATCCACTCATTACATTTTTTCAGAATTGTGATCACAATACCTCCTGAAGCATTTTATCATCTAAAAATAAACTTGTCAGTGTTCACTGAGGGCTGAGCTATCAGCTAGATTGGTTTTAAATCGTCTGAAACATGTCTTTGTTATTTCTGTCGGGTAGATTTCTTGTTGCTTCTACATCAACCTGATATATCTGCTGGGAGCTAACACTGGCTGATACACAGTTATGTTGTGGTTAGAACTGTTATGGGTTCAAATCCACCTGTGGAGTGCATAAACATGGAAAACAGGTGAATTAGTGGCTGTAACGGCTCGGAGGTTTGAGTGTGAATGATGTTTTGTTTCAATGTGTCGACCTGCTGAATTGTCCAGGTTGCACCTCGCTTCTCGCCCAAAGCAATCTGTGATAAGCTCCAGCCCCTCTTCAGCAACCTTCACAGTAGAAAGGGTTGAAAGAAAAGGAATGTCTGATTTAACGGCCTTACAGTGTTTCATTAAATTGCAAAGTGCTGCTATGAGCTAAATGCAAACATTTACATGCATTTGTGAGAGATCCACTGAAAGCCATTATTTGACTGCTAAATAAAAGGAGACCAAAAAATTTCCTCTTTTCCCCCGAATATATTATTTTCTTAAACAATTAATTTAATATTTACATTTCTTGATCTGTTCTAAAAGTTTTTATACGTGTTTTAATGAGCTTACAGTGTTCTGAAAGTAATTATTGTAAAATAAGGATGCGATGTGTTTGTTTCGCCAGCAGGTGGCGCCTGTCAACTAAAACCTGTGGAAAAGTTAAAAGCGTTTGAAAGGGTTCAGGTTAAAAGCGGTTGTAGAAGAAGAACCACTCCTTCTCCTTCTTCTTCTTCGGCTTTTTGGTTGTTGTTGTTATTATGTTGAGAAAGAACAAAGAAGGATACGCAGGTGTATTTATGTTTAGGTCAAATTTAGTGAAATGAAAAGACAAAAAAACTTCATACCTTGTGAGGAAGTTAAAATAAGAGTCAACACGTGAGTCAGTCTCTGGATTACAGCAGTGAAACATAACTCGGTTGCATGAATAATGTCAACCTGCTTACAGGTAAATAAAACGAATTTCACTAATATATATTTTTTTGTATGTGAAGAATTGCTTTTTATCAACAACTCTTCAATCGAGGCTGATAGGAATGCCTTTATTACAGATCGGCCAAAGATTGGTTGTGTTATTCCAATAACTCAACAACAATTTCATGGATCATTTTCAAGTGCCAGCTGTTTTTACTGAACTTCGAAAATTATGTTTTTCTTATTTTGAACCTGCAACCTGGAATAATATGCAGAACAACCTAAATCTCCCATCATCTTTATTCCTAGGGCAATTTAAATCTTTATGTATTTTACTTCAAGCTGCTGCTGTTTTAGTTCATTTATCTTTTTTTTTACCAAAAGCTGTCAGTTTGTGTTTGTTGTTTTGTTTTTTTTAATTTATTGTTTAATTGTAAATGAGATAAAAACCTCAATGTATTTCCGAGTTACAATAAACATTGAGCTAAGCAATTAATAAAATATTATACTTACATAGACCTTAGTGTGAGGAAGAACGGGGTTGATTTTGGGAAAGGTCGGTTGCATATTTTTTACACTAGGGGGAGCTTTACTTCCATCGGTTTTCAGGTCATCATTTCTTTACCATTGGTTCGATTTAGTCCTAATTTGGTGCAAATTACTCAAGTTGAAAACTATTTTAAATATGTTGTATTTTACTGTTATAGTTCATATTTTAATATATATGTATATATCTTATTTTGCTCTAAAAGAACATATTTTACCCACCACGGAGATTAGCTTTATCCGCTCTGCCAACGTTACCTTCCTGAAACTTGCTATGTTCCCTGGGGTGATTAATTTTGAAGTGTCAAATTAAGTTTGTTGTGCCGAACACTTTCGGGGTTGTTCCTCCACAGTTTCTTTTGTCCTTACGTTTTAAAACCATAAATGACAGTATGGACACAAACACACAACGGGCTCGTGGCTGGCTATGAGCTCCTGCTAGCTTTAGCCGCTCTGCTAACATTAGCTTCTTTAAACTTGCTCTGGTTCTCAGATTGATTAAATTTGAAGTGTGTGATTAAGTTTTTAATTCTTCAAAAGCTTATTTTGTCCCTACTGGTGTTACAAATTGCAAGCTTTGTATTTTCTGTTTTAATTGTGAGATGATTGGAGCAATGGTAGCCCAAGCTTTGGTTTGCGTGTATGGAACATGCATGTAACCGGCACAGGGTGAGGCTGCTCAACCGATTGCTGATGTCATCAAACTCGGCCTCACCTCTATTTTTTTTTTAATGGGTCATGCAACCTGCTGCTGATTCCAAGCTTGGGATTAATAAAGTATTTCTAAGTCTGACTCATGAATAGTATAGAAGAAATTAGAAACTTGGCCTGATGACGGAATTAGATCATAGGCTACGGGACATTTTTACGGGAGATGATCCTGGCTTACTGTTGACATCATGGTGGCGCTAGAGGAAAGTCAGAGACTCACCAAAGTTAAGATTTATCCACCAAGAATGATTTTTGTCTGCGCCCAATAGTCACTTAGTACGATCTTTGGAGTGGACGCGCCTTCCCAGTATGTTAGTTTGTTGTGCTCAACCTAAACATATAATCCCAATGGTGAGAACCCAAAGATGAAAAGGTGGCATAAACAAAATTCCAGTACAAGTTAACTAATCCTGTTTACCCCAATTTATTCGGGCCTCGTCATATCAACGTGTTATCATTATGTTCTATTGGCAATTTCTAAACAGGAAGTGCTATGCGATTGGCTCAAACAGTCACAAGATGATGACTCCCAAGGTCATAAAAACGTATTTCTTATCTAATATGACAAAAACTAAATACGGGCTAAGCAACACAACTTAGAATTTACAATTAATTACAATTTAATGATTTGAAATGAATAAAATCATAAGTTATTGAATATAAGTGGGGAATCTTACAGACTATCATTGTCACCCTCTAAACCACAGTCACAAAAAATATACATATAAAACATATAACTTATTATCTTCAATCCCCCTTTTAACTTTTCAGTTTAGGCTGAAACCAGTTAGTTAAATTCAATGAGTCCAGCATCTCAGTCTGCAGCGTCTTTATTTATATTGGCCTGCCTTGAACTCTTTCAAAATCTGAGACAGAGCCTCTGCAAAATGAAACAAAACGCTTTGTACGCCGATCAAAAGTAACGAGGAAATTATCAGCCAGGGTGTTCTGTCCTTCAGGTGTTACTTGACGCCATCCTGGCTTGAGTCAAGTGTTCCTTACGTTTGTTGTGGTGTGTCTCAAGACCTCTCAGCTGGTGCCAAGGGAAATGTCAGCTATTGATAAAATTATTAATCTCTCCTGCGATTTGAACCTGCACTTGGGTTCCTCTAGGAATATGTTTAAAAAAGAAACTCTTAGCTTTTTTTTTTCTTTTTTTTTTTTTCTCGAGCAAATAACGACTCCATTGATGGCAGCTGCCAAACTAAAAGCCACTGAGAGATAAGAGCCACTTGGCTTTAACGTCAACATTCGGTTTCCTAAATGGTTTATAAAAGATAATTTCTCCGTGTAGATAATGTTTTATGTGATACATTAACTTAAGGAGATTTGATTTGATAGTAGCACTCAGTGTCTGGCTTTTTGTATTTTATGGTCGAGATAAAATTATCTACCATTAGAAATCACATTCTCTTTATCTTTTATGGCTCTTTATGTGCACTCTCTCCGCCGTGTTTGCATGTGCTCCAGCTCATGCGTTTGTTTACGCATGAAGTGTGTCTGTGTATGTGGCTGCTTTAATGTACTGTGCGCTGGCGAGCTGTTTTATGTGGCGCATAATGAGATAAGGCCCTCTCTCAATGCAGTCTGCTGTCTGGCCTTTATCTGAGCCACGGATTAGCGTAGGTGATTTCATTCCTGTACACATTGATTTCGGTGGGGTTCAAATCAGAACATGAGCAAGGCGTCACGGCAACGGCGGCGAGGAAGACGATGACGAGGAACAATCAGACGTTCATGGGTTTGCCACTAACTCCCTTTCGACTTCGGCGCAATTTTAATGCCGCAATATAACTGTGTTTATTGGCGGCAAAGAATACTTGTCCCTCACCCATTCTACTTTGAGCTATTTAAAATAGACTGGGTGGTTTTACCGCTTTTTTTCTGGGTTTCATGTGGATGATTGGATGAGAAAATATTTAATTCAAACACTAGAAAAAGCACTCGGAGAACGCAAACCTCCAACCAAGGCATGACAGCACCCTAGGTTTAGGAAAACTTCATGCAGTTTTCTCCATTAATTAATTGAAAATGAGCCTCCAGCTCCACCCCCAAAGGAACATCAAAGGAAGTCTTGAAACCACCCCATGTCCATAGCCAATGAAACATCAAAGGATCAAAGGCAGCAAAAGCCATATTCTGGCTTATCATTTTATTTTATTTTATTTTATTTTAAATGCTACAAAACACACACACACACCGTCACCAACATTTAATCACCTCTAGCTAAAACTTACCTCTGTGTAAAGTTTAATACAAATCTGTCCTGTAGTTTTTCCGTAATCCTTCCCACAAACAAACAGATCTAACAATACAAAACGACGCGTTATGAGTGAAAACATAACCTCGTTGGCGGAGGGTGGATAATGCTTCATTTGCCCTTGTGCATCTCCACATGCTTACTGTTAGGTGTGTTTACTGTGTGAGTTTGTGCCGGAAGAAAAAAGGGATTTTTTTTTTTTTTAAACAAAATCACCTGCGTGTCAAGCATTTAAAGTGGATTAGGATGTAGTGACAAAAGGTTACGTAAGACTCAACTGACCCTTGGCTGCTTCCTCTAACCTTCCTCACACGGGAGAGAAGGCACTAGCCACTAGTGCGCTGATGAGTTGCAGTATTCTTCCACTCCTACTTAGAATTAAGGGATTTAATATAGTATTTAAATCAAATCTGGTTGCAATGTAATGCAACTTGAAGTAACACTTATGACGCAGGACACGATTAAAATGTACAACTGCTGTGTTTTCCTGTGTACACATGACATCTTAACCTTTTAGTTGCGTCAAACGCCGCTCGCTGTGGGACTCATTGTGCGTGCACGTGTGTGTTGTCAGAGAAAAGCGTCACGTTAGGCACATCGCCATAGCTGATTAGCACAGATGAAAGGACCGCAACGCTAAGTCATTTAAGGCTCATTCACTAACATATGTTTGTATTTTTTTCCGTACCTGTACGTCCATATGTTGACTCGTGTCTGTGTTCTTTAATCTAAATTATTCGCCTCCATCGTATGAAGCATTGTAACATTATTTGGCTTGACTCAAACTATTTGAATTGAAGATATTTTTGGGATCTGAGTTATGCTGCAGCCGTTTTTATATCCCCCCCCGTAAATGAACGAATATTTTATAAATGTCCGAGTAAAGTGGAAAATGTTAATAACAATTTACCAGGTTTCTAACCAATAGTCAAAAACCCAAAATACTTAAATCAAAAAGAGTTGAAACACAAAAAACTTCAAAAAATTTCATATTTTATAGGCTGGTACCAGAATTTTAGTCTCTTATCCCCTAAACCCTAAAGGCCCATATTTTTGCCTCTACATTCACAGGAAATTATCTCAGACCTGAAAATCAGACCTAAAACTGCTGTGGGGTGTGATTTTTTTCTAACGTACCTGAAAGATAATCTCATTATGCCCATAAAACAGCAGTCAAAAAGTTATTTGACGCAAATAATATTTACATGTGCAATCCAGAACGTTGATCAAATTTAATATCCGACCTGCGGGGTCGGGGGGGATGCAGCCAATACTTGATGAGAGATTACTCACAATCCCCACCCTTCACCGCGCCATAATTGATACCATCTGTAACCCGGGAAGCTTCAATCAACAGCAAACACAGCTTTGTCAAAGCAACACTGATGGCTTTAGCCGCAGTCCGTGTGGTCTTTCTCACACGAAGACCCTTAATCCGGCCTCTACCTTCACCTTCACTGTTTTATACTGCGCTAAATGCTAGATTTTGATTAAAAAAGCATTGTTTTATAATGTTGCAGTATGTGTGTGTAGCTCTCCCCAGTGGACATTTGTGTTTTTTTTGCAGCTAAAATCCATCTATTGGCTAAAATGGCAGATTTTGGGTCCATCTGCTATCCAACTGTTATCCAAAATCTATCCCACAAAAAAGTGGAATATTATAAACTATATTTTTTTATGTTTAATCAGAGACTACTCACACTTAGTGACAGGTGCAATATTACTGACACTGGAAATAAATGAGGGAATTTAGGGAACTTACCTGTCTATATACACCAAGGTCATGTAAATACACCTGGTAAGTTTATTTTGGATACGTAACTCAAGTGAAACCTAACTTAAAATAAACATAGGGCTTAAGAGGTTTATAATCGCCCTTATTATCAAGGTAAATACAATTTGTGCGTTATTATTAATCTTTTAAATCATCTGTTTAATCTGCTAGAAACACCGTTTATTTTTATTCAATTTTTTTCCTCATAAAGGGTTGCATTATGAACATTATAAAATTTTAATGTGAATTGAAGTACATAAAATTTCCTCTCATTTTATGTAAAATGCATTTTGGCAGAGAATGTATAGGCAAAAGTTTTAAAGCTCTATTCTTTTTTTTTTTCTTTTTTTTTCATCCATTATGATAAAAACTGAATCTGCTGCTATTAATGAAGCACACAAGTCCCCAGATTCCATGTAAAAACCTGCGAAAATACCCAACATCCTCTATTTTCATATCCACCTGCCCCTGCGAGGGGGCGGCTCTGATTGGCTCAGAGCTCAGCCAATCAGCTGCCTGTCCACTGCTCCAGGGGGAGGCCATTCAAATGTGTGGCAGAGTATCCATGAGGGCCAGCTCTGCTTGTTGCACTCACACAAGTCCAGTCACAGCAGTCAGGACTTCAAAGGGCCGCCAGAGGTTGTGGGTGAGAAGTGTGAGTGACAGGAAGACAGATGCTGGGACAATGAGAGGGGGGACACAGGAGCAGTAAATGGAAGCAAAGTTTGGAGGCAGTGGGAGATAAAGCTGTAGTAGAAAGGGAGGCTTGAAGTCAAGAGAAGGACAGACAGACAGGAAGAGACGTCCCTGGACACAACTTTTTTTTTTCTTCTTCTTCTTCTTCACAGCATGGTGTCAGAGCTCACATGGATTTAGTCGACCTCTACCTCCCAGAGTGTTTTACCTACCACTCTGACACAGAGTAAGTACTCTGAGCTGTTAGAACATCTTTCAGCTGACATTGTGTCAAAATGATGATAATTATTCCGGCCTCCATGTTTGGCTCATGGGATGTTTCCCGGATGAGTCAGAAAGTGTGTTCTCGTGCCCTCATATTTGTTCTGTTCATCTATGATTGTTGGCTTCTTCGCTTTCAAGTTAGAGTTCATATTTAAGAGGATCTGCATAGAACACAGACGAGAAAGCAGATAAGAAAAACTGGAGGGTAAAAATCAAGAACTTATTTCAGCTGCTGTGCTAAAAAATCCTACCTTAAAAAAAAGAAGAAGATATGTTGTCCTTTACTTAGACTTAGAGTCTGATTAAAAGAATGTATAGCAAACTTTTAATCATTCCTGTGTTTCTCATCTGATTTTCATTCCTCATTGATCAAATTAATGTTTTCTGTTAATTTTCATAAAATATATATTTTTATAAATAGCCATTAATGCGCTTAAAAAAAAAAAAAAAAAACCTGCTGTCCAGGAATCCAAATCTCAATTTAAAATTCGAAAATTACCAAAACGCATAATATAAAAGAATATGCTGCTCTTCCTTTTTGTCTTTTGTCTTTATTTAATTCTTAAACTATTACTTGATTGAAACAGATGCAGATTTTTCTCTCTGCTTTTTTGACTCAATAATGTCAGCTAAAGTGTGTGATTGTCATGAGTGTGGAGACTTGAGAGAGAATTGCTTAACAGTCGTCATTGTCCGGTGGGTTTGTCTGCTGATCGTGAGGGTGAGTGGGTCAGAGCGATGGAAGAATCTAATCCTGGTGGCGGGTCATCCAGGGCAGGTGAAAGTCTTCCGCCGGTGGCACGAACAACGCAAACGTGTAAAGATTGGCGAAGTAGCTGTTGGATTTTAGATGACCTCTCTGTCCCGTGATCAAAATCAGACAAATGGTATTTGATTTTTCTCCACTGCATCGTTTTAGTGTCAGCTGTGGCCCAAGTCCACAGCGGCGCCCCGACTAACACGTTTCCCAGAGCGTTTGCACTCAACTTGCTCCCGCAGAGGAAAATGACTAGAACTGAGAATCAGACAGAGGGATGAGGAGCAAGAGGACGGAAGACATGTGGTCGTCCAGGTTGACTGATTGCAGGTGACAGAAAGCAGCCAGATAAAGAATGGGAGACAAGGAGGCGACGGCTGCAGATGATCCCCTCTATGGCACGCTATCCGTGTTTGCAGAGCCCGCGGGTCCAAGCTCCAGCCACAGGCACCTCATCTCCCAGCTCACAGCTTCGTCCAAAGCCTGACTAAGGCTCTTACGGCTGGCCGGGGGTGCCACTGATCCCTGCTCATCTCCTACTGGCTCATTAGTCAAAAACACCACTGAGACCCCACTGACCTAAATAACTGCTCCTTGGGGTTTGGGTTAGAGGGTCTCTTTTGTTTGAATTTTTTTTTGGGATATCATGGGAAGAATTTTTTTCACTTTTGTGAATTCCCTTTTCCCCTCACCAGAGCCTGTAGACTCTTTTTTCTGCATGTCATTCCTGGCCTGTTTTTCATGCCACTCTTCCTCCTTCATCTGTGGGGTCATTGTCTGCATTGTGACTCTTCTCATTTAGAAGTGACTGCTGCCTTCTCTCTCTTCTTTTCAACACTCCTCAGTTAATGAGCCACAGGACGGCCCCTCTCTTTCTCTTCCTGTCCGGCCTTTTCACACTCCCTCTATCTGTCTGCCTCGCTTGTAATTTCCTCCCGCCTCTCTTCTTCTTCTTCTTCATCTTCTTCTTCTTCTTCATAGTCTTCTTCTCCTCTTTTTTTTTCTTCTCCTTGTCGTTTCACGCTACATTTTGGCCTTTGTTTCCAGGGAGCAATTAGAGTTGTTTTGGATACAAAGGTATGATAATACAGCGACACACTAACACACACACACACACACAGACTCACACACACATCCTCTCTGATTTATCCCTCCTGCGTGTCGCTGCACCAACTGTCTTTTGATGGCTTATATGTGAAGTTATTGATTGGTAATCCATCAGAGTGGATATTACATCACATCCGATCACCCCTAAACTAATGTCATTGCATGATGACAACAAAACACCAACACTTTCGCCTCCCCCTCCTTCTTCTTCCTCCCTGTGATGTATTATGAATGGAAATGAAACTCACTACCTGTCAGAGAGCAATATGGCGGCTGGTGATGGATCGCCATTGAGTAAACCGGGGAACGCACTTGAAAAGGAAGCTGGGATTTCTCCCCTGTTCTGTTTTTATGGGCTTCAAAGTGGATCGGATGGTTGTAAATGGAGTTAAAGGAGTTAGAATGGAATCTTTGGGGGGCTGCCTAGGCACAACACCTGAATTGAAAAAGTAAATCAATCAATCTTTATTTATATAGCACCAATTCACAACAACTGTTGTCTCAAGGTGCTTTCCATGTTCAATGTAAAGATAAGAAAAGGAGGTATATATCTATATATTTATATATAGATATATAGATAAATATATGTATTATATTTATATGTATTATAATTATATATATTCATATGTATTATATTTATACATACATATAAATTATATATTATATTTATATATATATCATATTTTTATATATTTGACTAAATTAGTAATTATGTAGTTTAAATAGAGCCAACATACTCTGATATACTTTATTAATACATTTCCACTGCAGGTTTTTTAGTCTATTTCTCTCTTCCTCATTTACTGTATTTTTTTGTTCATGTAAATTTCAATTTAAATATTAAATTCATAAATGAATAGTATTCTCGGACACAAGAATTTGCTTCGGGATCAATAAAGTTCTATCTTATCTTAAATATTTATTCCAAAAATGTGGTTAAAAGCAGGCTTACTTTAGTCAAATGACCAAAACAACGACTCGTAACTCCTGACTGCAGGATTGTCAAATATTTGGTCGCGTTTGCTTTAACACATTTAAAAGGTGATAATATGTCTGAGCTCTGAGCAGTAGTGACCAAAAGTACTTCATACAAGTGTTCCGAGAGGGACCTTGGGCGACGGTGGCTCAGGAGGTACAGCGTTCGTCTACTTGAACACTCCTGAAGGTCGGTGGTTCGATCACCTGTGTGTCCTTGAGTAACATACTGAACCCCAAGTTGCTCCCATTGGCTGTTCCATTGGTGCGTGAATGATGGCGTGAATGGTGACCCCTCCCGATGATCAGGTGGCGGCTTCAATGGTAGCCTCCATCATCCCTGTATGAATGTCTGGGTGAACGGGTGAATGCTGACTCGTGTGGTAAAGCGCTTTGATTAGTCGAGCAGACTGGAAACCGCTACATAAGTTCAGTCCATTTACCATTTTTTACCTCCAATGGGAAGGCTGGAGGTTCAATACCTACAAACTACATGTCGTAGCATCCTTGAGCGAGAAACCGAACCCCGATTTACTCCCTGAACGCTTGTATGACTATGTAATAACTAAAATAAAGTTTACATTATTATAAATAATGTAAACTTGACTTATGAACCAAGTCAAATGACTTCTGCTACTTGTTGCTGTGGACACATTTCTTCGTGCTCTAGCAGAAGTATGTAGGTTTTGGTTGAGGTGACATCGCTCTCAGTGCCTTTTTCCTCTTCTGGTGTCTTTTTCTTGTCTCTCTCTGCCCGTCTGTGTGTCGATGGGTCTCTGTGGGTTTGTAGAGGGGTCAGTAGCGCGTGCCCATGGTTTATTCTGAAGGTGGTAAAGAGCAGCCAATCTTTTTGCCTACCAAATATCCTGTGGTGGAGGAAATTCTCATTTACATGACAGGAAACCGACTGACTTTGATTCGCCTCACCGGGCCAAGATCAGACATGGGAGCGACGTACGTCTGTGTGTGTGTGTGTGTATATGTGTGTGTGTGTGACTTTTTAAAGTTGGCCTGACGACACACACTTTCACGCAAGTATGTGTTGGGGTGTTTATGAAGACACTTGCCTTAAAATGTGTCTGTAAGTGTGTGTGGGAATGTGTGCAGGGAAACTTAAACATGTTCCCCTTCACGTGAGTCGGGAGAGCATGCAGAGGAGCGGGAGCTCTTATTTTTAAATCCACATACGAACGCCCGATGCCACAATGTGAGTGTGTGCGAGTGTGTTTCCAGGATATGTGTGTGTGAGCACAGAGCACATGCCTGTGAGCCGAAACACCTCAGCTGGTTTCAGATGCTTTTTTCTCCTCGGCGCGGTGACAGAGAGTCTGTTGTGGTCACATTGCAATCCAATAATAAAGTAGTGACAAACGCTTAAGCATGCAGGCATCGAGGAAGATTTATTTCAAGCAGTTAAAATGGAGGTATTCTTGTAAAGTCAAAATATGCTGTCAATTCTAAGACCAAATAAAATGAGGTTCCATGTCATAATTATCAGAATAGCAAAAGTATTATTGGGCCTTTTTTTGTGTGATTTTTGGAACACACAGGTTTCCACTGTTTCTATGTATTTATTATCTATTTAACCTTTATTCAACCAGGAGAATTAAACACAAATTAGTTTGAGACCTGGCCACAAAGGCAGCAGCACATCATAAATTGTAAAATACAATAAATAACGTTACAAGGTGCAATTTAAAAATTTTTTTTTTCTTTTTTTAAAACTTCTCTAACTTTTCCTAACAGTTGAAATATGATCTAACCGTCTAACATTTTTGGGCTTAAGTGTAAGAAAAGGATGAATATGTTCAGAAAAATGGCTGCCAAGACGTTTGTATCGGCGAAGAAGATGCGGATGATCGCTGGTTTGGGTAATTTCCCTACGTTTGCTTAAGCCATCTCCTCCTCTGAAAACAAAGCAGTGTAATAGACTGCCGCTTTGCATATGTGGGAAGCACAAACGGCCGGCTCAGATCGGACTGGGATGAATGGATGCATGACTGAAGGTGGGTGAATGGACTTTCAAAAAAAAAGAAACGGCATGGTCGGAAGAAATTTTTCTTTTTTAATTTTTCCACACTGCTTATTACACGATCTGTGTAAATGATGCATGACTTCATAAAACCAATCAAGGCCCAGAGAACTGAAGGTCAATTACCTGTCATTAATATTAATAAGAATATCAAGGTGACTCAAGTGATGACGCTGACCACAAAGTCAGATCTCTCATCACCATGAATATGTATAACAATAAGGTTAATATTCATTTTCTCTTCTCTTTTCCCTCGCCCTCTCTTTTTTTTCTTCTCTCCAGACATTTTAGCAGGATGTCAGTAAGGGGCTTGGACCCCCCATGTGCCTCCACTATAAAGCGTGAACCCTCCAGCCCCAGCTCTCAAGGTGATGTCAGCCCAGCCCAGCCCAGCCCTGGAAGCTCTTCCTCAGATACAAACTCCAGCTACGGGCCGCTGATCAAAGGCCATAGCAATGGTCTCGACTCCCCGGGCATCTACGCTCACGCAGCGGGGTTGGCCAACAATGTTGTTGCAAACAGGTCGGTGTGCTGCGTCTTTTGCTCCACTGTTTGGTTGAGCACTTTTTGACTCACTGTTTCTCACTGAGGGCAGCAGCATGTGTATGCCAAACAGTAAGGGGCCAAGGATAGAGCCAGGAGGAACACCACATGCCAAAGGGGGCGTCGCATTTCCTACCAATTGCTATTGAGAAAGTCTTATCGAATAAGGATTTTTTTTTTTGGCATATAGAAAGATGTGAGGATTTACTTAACATAGGAATAATAGTTTTCTAAAAACATGCTTTACCAAAATGGTAAAAAGGTTTCACTTTACAATGAAGGTAGTAATGGTGAAACAATGAAATCATCTCATAAACATGTTGTTTTTTTGTGTGTAATTGTGTAATTGTGTAATTAAATGGTACATTTAAGTCTAAGACCTTAAATAAATAGATAAAATAAACTTTTCCATAGTTTTCCTTTTTTTCTTTTGGTAAGGAAAAAAGGGTAAATTTCATTCACTCTCATTCTTTCCACCGCCATGCAGGAGGTTCGGGGAGGAAGAAGAAGTGAAGTGCGAGTTCATGCTGGGGACAGTGGCCAAGAGACTCTGTCTGGTGTGTGGTGACGTGGCCTCCGGCTACCACTACGGCGTGGCCTCCTGCGAGGCCTGCAAGGCCTTCTTCAAGAGGACGATCCAGGGTGAGCGAGGGCAAACAATCGCACGTTTACGCTCGGCTTCTTCCTTCGTCACATAAACCTGTTTCACAAGCGACACTCTGCAGATGCAGTTGTACCCTGAGCTTTTATTTTGGTATAAACAAGTCCCGATCAGTTAGTCTCCACATCCTAGAAAAGGTTTTTTAAAAAAGGACCGGTTTGTAAGCAGCTGATTTGTGGTTAAGCACTGCATGGTGTGTTTAGTCAACATGTTTGAGTTGAGTCTTTGAAGCTTCAGGCAGCATATGGTGCAGATAGCGTGAGCGTTTTGCCCCAGCGGCGAGAGCCAGCAGCATGCAGTGTGGGTGTTTTAAAGAGATCATCCTGTGCTCTGTCGGCTTGCGGCCCAGGTGAAGGTCCTGGCAGGCTGATTTGTGTTTAGGCCTCGAGGAGTTGGCCCCTGTAGGTGTGTTCGAAGGCTACACAGGATGAGAGACTGTCGGATCAAGGAGGAAGATCTGTTGTCTGGCTTACCAGATACTTCCTGTTTCTGATGAAGGGTGGCAGTTGAGAGCGTCTGCGGCCGGCCGAACGCCGTACGGCTTTAGGTGAACATTCGGCCTCTAAGTGGTTTCACTGGTTGTTAGCTGTAACGGCAAAATGAACGAATCATTGTTTTGTTCTATCAAGATTTTAAAGGTGTAGTCCAGTGATTTCACACATGGATATAGGTTTAATCATTATAAGGAGAACTTTCCAGCTTGTGAAAACAGCAGTTTAATGGTTTTTGGTTATCTAGAAATGGCGTAATGTCAAATATCAGAGGATAACCGCGATGATGTCATAGTGATGTGGAGTTGTATGCGAGTATTTACCGGGCCTGATGTCATGAAAGTCTCTTTATTGTTGCATGAGGAGAGGAGCTGCAAGTAAGGAAAATTTTGCATCTGCCTGGAGGTAGATTTCTACTCTTACAGATGTTTCTGAAGGTTTTTTCTGAGATGTCCAATGCCAGTTTTCAACAATTGCTCTATTGTCACCAACAACATCCCCCCCCCCACTACCCCAAAAAAAAAATTGGTTTCTTATCTTCCCTCTTTCCCTCCAGGTAACATCGACTACAGCTGCCCAGCGTCCAACGAGTGTGAAATCACTAAAAGAAGGAGGAAATCCTGCCAGGCGTGCCGATTTGTGAAATGCCTGTCTGTGGGCATGTTGAGAGAAGGTCAGCAATACACTGAAATTCATTGCTTTGATCTTTTTTTCCTTGAATTGTTCTGGTATTAAAGGTTTTTAGTTGGAGATAAAGCATCTGATGAGTGACGGCGCGTACAAGTCTGATTACGTTTTCTCTGTTGTGCGTTAGCGAAACAATGCCCTGATTTCCGGCTGAGATTGTCTCAGAACCTCACCTGGTGATGGCGTGTACCCTGGATCTGTAGGCTGTAGTGAAACCTAAAACTTTTAGCAGTTAAACTTCAACTCTGTGCCGCCAGCTGTGATGTGTGTGTGTGTGTAGGTCTGTGTATGGGCAGTAAACACAAGCGCTGAACAATGCATAGTTGGGTCTTTGAGGGGGAGGAGAAAGATTCTAACAGTTCAATTGTGTTGGTGTGTTTCGCCAAAATAACTCCTGGAAATCTGCCAGGGAGTGTGTATGCAGGTTTGTGTTGTGCATCACTGCAGCGGTAACATAATAGAGGGAGATGAAGATACGGCCCTCTTGAATATTCATCTTTTTTTTTATTTTTAATGTGAAATTTAATAAGATACGTTTTTACTAGAGGGGAATTCAATCAGAATGGGAAAAGTCATCTGCCCATTTTATGGCTTTTTGAGAGCAACATGTTTTTTCTTTTCTATTTCAGAGCAGTTATGCGAAACTCAAGACCCGCGGGCCACATGCCGCCCGCAAAACAATTATATTCGTCCCGCGAGACAATATTTAATTTCTGGAATAACTGGCCCACTGGTATACAGCAGTAAAGCTACAGATACTACAAATCCCAGAATGCACTGTGCTAGCCAGCATGTCAATCAAGAGTGTCTGCACTTCTCCCTGGTGATATCCGCGGTTGTCAGATATCACTATTTGTCCAGTCACTCTTTTAAACTTTAGGCCAATCCATTAGAAGGGATGCTACGGAATCCAGGAGGAATTATATAGTTGAGGAAAAAAAAGTAAAACGCTACGCTTATTAATAATTTCAATTAAGTGGCGATTGCATTCACGTCCTTCAGCCCTTCAACACTTGTCAGTGCTGTTATGTTAAAAAAAAAGAAAACATGATGTTGCTTACATTTAATGTGAAATGCACCTGTAGGGTGTTCATGCTGCATGCATGTTTTCTGAGGTGCAGCTGCTCATGGCTGCAGTAACAGATACTAACAGTCTACTTTGACTCTTTTATTATGGAAGAAGAAACAAACAATTAAATAAGCCCAGCTACCTACCAAGGGGTTATTTAAATTCCTGTTTAATTGATAGTGTTAATTAAAAAATACAATGATTTTAAGAAGTAAATTGTAAAATAGATATTTCTGGCTGTGAATAAAAACTTTTCATTGGAAATTATTAAGTGAAACTCTGCCGGTGGAGAGGGAGGCATAAAAATGAATTACGCTCATCTATTTTGAATTATACCTGTTATTTGACTATTTTCCTTTCCCTCGGTTTGTTCAGCATTCTATAAAATTATGAATTAAGAAATAAATTGTCATAATACCTCAGGTTAAACCTGGCCCGTTTTAGCGCTCTTCAACCCTCTCATATGGACTCAGTTTTTAATTTTGGCTCCCTTTGCGATTGAATTTGACACCCCTGTTTTAGAATTTTTTAATCATTTTTTTATTAAGCAGCGTATAAGTTTAGGCTTCCACATTCAAAGATTTTTTCGTGCCGCTAATTTCTGCTGAAATGTCGTCATGTGTGGTGACTGGCGTAAATACCACACAGAGAGTCTGTGACGGTGGTCAGGTGCTCATTTAGTCCGACTGTGTGCCTGTCTGCTGACGGGCCGTCCAGATTTAGAAGTGACTCAGAAAGGAAAACATTAGTGACCTCCTACTGTACCAAACACTTTCTGCATGCTATGAAGAGCCAAGAGATGATAATAGAGAGGGGATGGCTGATAAGTGTGTGTGGGTGTGTGTGTGTGGGTGTGTGTGAAATGTATAGAAGCAGCACTCAGTTGTTCTCCAGATAGCTCGCCATTCATTGAATCAATCAATCTAACTTTATTTATAAAATACAATTCAAAGCAAAAAAATCAAATGTCATTCAATGTGATTTACAGGTGATTGATAAAACAGAAGAGAAAAGGTAAAATGAAGTAGTAGATATGAGATAAAAATACTACAATGAGTTTGGAGACCAATACATGCGGAGAAAGAGGGTGTATGAAATACACATTAAAATGTGAATTTTAGAAAATAAAAATGAGAATAATAACACAAATGAAATAATAACATTTAGGTGACAAGTTACACAAAGTAAGATGCCTATAAATAGATAGAAAAATGTTAATAGAATAAAATGAATTAAAAAGAAACAATAAAATGAAGTAAAATACAAGTTAATACAAGTTAATAATAAAATCAGGATCAAAAAAATAAAGTACATAATTTAATATATATATATATATATATATATATATATATATATATATTAAATTATTTACTTTATTGTACTTTAAGTACAATTACAAAATAAAAGAAACTTGCTTTTGTCTTCATTTCCGTTTTAAGAATATCTACATTTTCAGCTCCTCTCTGATCCTCATCAAAAGAAGGATTATTTAAGAATAAATTGAAAAAAAAAGTTGGTTACCGTTTGTTAAAAATCTCACCTTTATGTGTCGATCCACGTCAAAAAAGAAGTCTGAACAATATTAACTCTCTGAGCCTCCGTACCGGCATCAAACACACGCTGCTGGCTCCAACTGTGTCAGAAGCTCGCCAATGGTCAAACGGATATTTATGGCGCAAAGAAAAGTCAGGATATTCCTCCGGAGGAGAGAAATGAAGTGAATACCGTTCTCTGTCAATTCAATTCAATCAATTCTTCGCTCAGGACGCCTGTGAGGACAAAGCCAAACTTCCGAGACCCCAGAATGTTTGGCAGTGTGTCTCACGTAAAATGATATGTATATATTTATAAGCTTTTAACAAGCTATATAGCACAGGAGGCGAGGTTGAGGGATAAGACAGACCATCTGTAAAACAAATTAACTTGTATAAAAGAGGGAGTCTGCATGTAGAAACTAATATTATAAGTGCAACATGGATAGATTTGCTCGCCAGAGCTCCTTTAATTCTTCCAATTGCTCTGAGAGTGATTCCATAATTATTCTGCCAGAGTTGCGACGTTCTCCCGCTAGAAAAAGTAGAAAATTGTGTTAATAACTGCTTGCAGCTGGACACGACACACTCAGAGAATGTCAGGTCATCTGTCTCTGAGTAGGAGCTCAATTAAACTTCTTAAGTGGTCTAGTCAAAGACTGCGCACGGAACCCAATTGAGATGCTGAGGCGGAACCTCAGAAGCTCAAATGAAGCAGTTCTACAAATGAGAGCGGGCTAAAATTCCACCGCAGTGACAGAAACGGATGTCTACGTTCTCAGATGTTACATATCAGACTCCATATATCAGATACATTTCTTGCTAATGGTCCACTTCAGAACTTTTACTGTACGCGAAATTCTTATAGTTGAACTTGAATTTTATGATTACGTGTGACAAGCCTTATTAAATAACCCTTTAATTACCTGCTCAGAGGATCGGTCCAGGACATTTTGAGACACTATTTCTTTTTGAAAATGGGGCCGAACCGGTTTATAATATTACATAATGCCAGCTTGTGTACGCTAAATGGTAAGGGAACAAGGATAAAGCCCTGGGGCACACCACAGGTCAAAGTAGGCATATTAAAGCATGTGAGGACTTACTACACAGAAGTATGTAGCTTGATTCCACCAAAAAGGTCTAATTAGGGACAAATAGTTTTCTAAAAACCTCCTTCACCATAATGTTGAGCTAATCTAATAAAAATAGACTATTTTAAATGAAATACAAAATTTGCTTTTAATATAAATTAATCTTTCGAGTTCGTTTTTTCTTTTACTGTGTAAAAACATGCCTGACCAAACTATTTATCATTTTCTGCTAAATTTAGAGTGTTTAAGATATTAAACTAATAAATGTCCAAAAGAAATAAGATAAACCAAGAGATAATTTCTTTTATATTATTTTTGGTTGGGCCATTAAAGGATTAAAGCTGCATGTTGGTTTAATTTATTCGGGAGAGTAAAGTGAGTCGTAAAGTTATAACCCAAATGCGCCGTTATAAACATTCTGTACGGACAAACTTATCGCATATATAATAATAAAGGATTAAACCATTTGCACTCTCGTTTGGTTTTACCACCAAATAAAGCAATAATATGCCGAAGGTGTTGACTTGTTTACAACCCGTGACCGCACTTTTCTTGCCCGGTCAGACTTGCTGGTAGGGCTGTCATCATATCGCCTGATCTCAGCAATAACTTTCAAAAGTATGTTGTTATCATAACCAATAAAGGTGCTGGTCAAATCTATGAAAATAATATCGCAGTTATGATTAACTGGAATGGTCCTTTAATTCCACCTATTCATCTCCAACATCTGTTTATTGCTGCCGTGTGTTTCTGAGAGGGTGTGTGTGTGTGTGTGTGTGTGTGTGTGTGTGTGTGTGTGCGTGTGTGTGTGTGTGTGTGTGTGAGAGAGAGAATTATAGCATCTGGACAGATGTATCAGTTTGTGTACATGAATTTAAACACTCACGTTTATGCACACACTTCCATTTTGCGTTTTTGCCGGTGTGTGTGTGCGTCTGCCCTTTTTCTAAATTTAATAGGCAAAGGGCATCAACAACATCCCAGGCTGCCTCTAAACCATCCTCTTCTGGCCACCCCCTTTGCCTTCCCTCCCCCCTCGTAAATTCCTCCAGATGCCTTGTGGGATTCCTGGACCTCCGTGAAATGCGAACTGCCCCTCATAACTCCAGTCGTAAGCACCCTCGTAATGCGCTTCACCGTGTCTCGTAATGCCCCTCTTCCCCGGAGAGGCCGCAGTAAAGGCTGAGACAGAGGGGCTGTGAGCTTTAATGGGGAGAGTCAGAGCCATATTAAATACACAGCTAAAAGACATATAGACCTCTGGCAGGTTTTGATTAAGCACTCTTTAGGGCTCAGGACCACAGCTGCTGTTTCAAGGGTCGTAAAAGCATTTTGTTTAAAAATTTTTTTAAAAATACTGCAGAAGAGGATGAGAATTTTTTTTTCTCCTTTTGAATTCTGACTTTATTCTCAGAATTCTGATTTTTTTTTCTCAGAATTCCGACTTTATTCTCAGAATTCAAATTTAAACTGAGAATTCTGCCTTAATCTCAATCTCAGAATTCCGACTTTAAACTCAGAATTCTGATTTGATTCTCCAAATTACTTAAATCGCAAATTTCTGACTTTTCTCTCAGAATTCTAATTTAAACTGAGAATTCTGCCTTTAATCTCAATCTCAGAATTCCGACTTTAAACTCAGAATTCTGATTTGATTCTCCAAATTACTTTAATCTCAGAATTCCGACTTCAATCTCAGAATTATGACTTTAATTTTAGAATTCTGATTCTAATCTCAGAATTCCGACTTTAAACTCAGAATCTGATTTGATTCTCCAAATTACTTTAATCTTAGAATTCGGATTCAAAGCTCAGAATTCGGATTTTATTCTAAGAATTCGGATTTAAATGTCAGAATCTGGATTTTGTTCCCAGAATTCCGACCTTAAAAAATGTCGCCCTACTCTGAGAAGTCAGAATTCCCCGAATAATTTCACATAGCCATACGAGACCCTAACACAAAGAATTCCTCTATGGTTACTTTCATCTCCCTCTATCTATAATCTGAACTTTCTCATGAAGGTATTTGATCTCAGGCGGGTTCATCCGTGTTCTGAGAAAGCGGACCAGAACCGAGGCTCTACTTTACCGAGTCATCTTCATTCACTTCATCTGTAAAGTGTGGGATTGTTTAAAGTGAATAAATGCTTGTGGTGCAGCAGCAGTGATGGAGGTGAAGGGGTGAGGGAGGCTCTCACCAGAACACTGCTAAGGTAGGTCAGCCTGGATCAGCGACTGGACGACCACATTCCTGATCCCGCTGCACTGTGTGAATTTTGGGAACCTGTAAAGCCTCTGAAGTGAAGATCAAGACACCTTCAAAAGAAGGCTGAGTGATGAACGCAGCAAAAAATAGATCAATGTCCGAGTCGTCGGTGTTTATCGAACTCCGATGGGCCGCGCAGGAGAACACGGAGGAAGTGTGTGTGTTCTGTTATCCGGCGCAGCTATTCTTGGACTTTTGGTTGTCAGCACATTCCACTGTGAAGAGTTACACTCAGATCAGATGCGTGCGTTTGGATGTCTGTCAGATCTGAGGACAGACCCGCACACACAAATAAACCCCTACAAGAAGCTCTTGATGAACACGGCCCTGTGATTTAATCCAACTGTTTGCCAACACTTTATACTAAATTTGATGACAGCGCTCTCATCGGTACCCTCATCCCTCATCTCACGCCTCCGAGTAGCACCTGCTAAGTGGCCCCAGGATAATCCACACTTACCGCTCCAGTCTCACGACATCACCCGAGGGTCAGGGGGCTTCGAGTTTACCCGACCAATCTCCGCTGTAATGCCCGACTCTTCTTCGGTACGAGTTCCTCACTTCATCCTCTTAACCCCCCGAATCTGCCAACTCATATCTCACTCAACTCGCCGTAGTTGAATCTCACCTAGAGTTCAATTTATTTATTTATTTTTTATTTGCAGTGTGTAAAAACCGTAACATTAAGACTACAGAGGCAAAAGTGGTTGGTTGAAATAGACAATAGAGTAGATGAAAAACAGTAATAACCAATTATGTAATCTTTTTTGTTTTTCACGTAGCGCCCAACAATACCCATAGGAAATACCTTCTAGCTAAATACACAATATTTACTCCTCTTTAGGAGAAAATATGAAGTATTGAGATCTAAGACATGTGAATACTGAGCTGAGATGAGTTAAAAGCACTTAGATGTCTCTTGATTGGATCAGAGTGCGGTAAATACGATTATATGTAGTTGAGATATTAGAAAACAGCCTTTGCTCCCACCTTGATATTGAGAGTAATATCGTTTTTGTGTCGAGAACAAATGAAAGAGAAACCTATGAGAGCTCTTCCTGCGTTCTTTATCATCAGATGGTGGATCAGTTCACCTGTGGATGGATCTGGTAACATCTGAGGGGTTATAGTATAATAGTATAATTCCTAAGGCCTTGAAGGATGTGCATATTAATATTGAGCGGACCACAGCTTGTGAGTATGACACTGCTCAGTGACCCTGGAGAGTTTATTCCAGAAGGTTTGAAAGAAGGCCCCCTCTGATTGAGGAGGAAGAATGTGGATTCAACCCCGGAAGAGATCTACTGCTTCCTCCTTGGAGGTTCAGGGGATCCTCTCATCTGATCTACAGCACATGTGTTGTGGACTATAACTGTGTCCCCTGAGGGAGTCCTCTGCTGGAAGGTGGAGGAGTATTTGGTTTTGGAGCTACAGAACAATCCAGTCTTATTGTAACCAGCGTGTGAGACGTGTCCATATTAGTGCTTAGTATCGGATCATGATTTGGATGTTCAGGCAGGGACAGGATCTAAAGGCACGGATGGGATGTGATGCATCAAGTTCTCGTTTTTCTTTTTTATGAGCTTTTTTGTTTTTCATGGAAGAAGGAGGAAAGAGAAAAGAAAATTAATATAATAATAACATTAATACTTTTAAAAAAAAGTATAAACACTGAACGCAGCTATTTATATATATTATATATATATATATTTTATATATATATCATATATATATTTTATATTATATATATATATTTTTTTTTTATATATATATATTTTTTTATATATATTATATAAAATATATATATATATAATATATATATATATATTTTTATATAATATATGTATATATATATTTTATATAATATATATATATATCTGGATCTTTGTCCCAAGTGTCATTTATGGTCACGGGTTCTGCGTAGCGACCGAAAGAATGAGATCATGGAGGAGAGCGGCTGAAATCAAGCGGGCCGCATTCTCACACCAAGACTTCGGTATGAGTATCCTCCTCTTTCCATCATCCCTTCATCTCATCTCCGTCTGCGGGACATTAACTATTAAAGGGGAAACTCTCGGCCGACATTAAAACCACTTAAAACAGTTTAACAAACCGGCGAAGCCTAAACACCTTTACATCCACCGATATAATCCCTCAGCACTTACACTTACACGCTTGTTTGAAAGGACATTGTGTTATTCAAAGGGGATGTTCAGGCGTGCTCTCCGTCAATATATATATATATATATATATCTAGGTAAGAATGAGCGCGGGAGGCAGCGGGCTGAACGGGACGCAGTAACGCCGCAAGGTGTCAAGTGGGCAGAATCCCGCCGAGGGTCCCTTTCAGACGCGAGTGCTGCTATAAATCTATCCAAAGCCACTTTGCCCATTTACACTGTGAAGATCAGGTAACCCAACACCGCTACCAAAGGTGGTCTCACACACACGCACACAAACGCACAGACACACACATTCTTCAGTGGTCATTGGCATAGTGACAAGGTTACCACAATGCTCGTTAAGATGAGCAGTTGTCATCGGCTGCCCTTAAGTTGTTGGGTGTCACGTTTCAGGATGCGGGGCGATGTGTCGGCATTAGGCTTGTCCCGTTGGGTCTCTCCTTGGGATCGTTAGGACATGTGAACAGGTGATTGGGCAACAACCTGATTTTTTACATTCCGCACGGAGCCTCTTTCTAAATTTTCTGTTTGAACTGTGTCCAAAGCCCCGGAGCGTCAAAAAGGACTGAAATATGTTTGGTCTTTGGGTTAATTCATGGTGCTCCTCACAAACAAAGAAGAACGTTGGGAGAAAATGCAAAACAACATTAAGATATAGTTAAAACAAGCAAAGAACCATTAAGAGAGATTTGAAAATTCATGATAAAAGCGAAGAATAGGAGAAAATTTAACGGGTTAAGCCCTTTCAACCTCAAGAAAGATAGAGGTTAGAATCGTGTTTAAGTTTAAAGATTTAATTAAAAGGCAGCAGCGAATGGGAAGGTTTTAAAATGTGACTTCAAGTCAAGTCAAAATGTATTTATATGGTACATTTAAACAAACAAATAGGTCAACCAGAGTGCCGAACAGATACGACAATTTAAAAGAACAAAGTCGGAGCGGTCCTACAGTTTCCCGTGAGCTTGTTCCAAATATTTGGTGAATAAAAACTGAACGCTGCTTCTCCATGTTTGGTTCTGACTCTGGGGACACCTGATCCAGATGACCTGAGAGGTCTGGATGGTTCAGAACAGAAGATCAGAGATGTATTTTGGTCCTAAACCGTTAAGTCCTTTGTAAACCAGCACAATTTTCAAATCAATTCCCTGAGAGACAGGAAGCCAGTGTAAAGACCTCAGAACCGGACTCATATGATCCACTTTACTGGTCTTAGTGAGGACTCTAGCAGCAGCGTTCTGAACCAGCTGCAGCTGTCTGATCCACTTCTTAGGAAGACTAGTTAAGACGCCGTTACAGTAGTGGAGTAAATGCATGGACTAGTTTTTCCAAATCCTGCTGAGTCATCAGTCCAATAATTATTGCTATACTCTGCAGGTGATAGTAGGCGGTCTTTGTAATGGTCTTAATATAACTGTATATAACTTAATATAAAACTCAGGTCAGAGTCCATGACTACACCAAGATTCCCAGCTTGGACTGAGCCTTTTAATATTACAGATTGAAGGTGAGCTCTGACCTTTAACCTTTCCTCTTTAGATCCGTAAAAAAAAAAAAAACTTGGATATTCTGAAGCTGAAGGATATTCTGAAGGATATTCTGGCACTTCCAATGGTTGACTTGTTCTGAGCACCCACTCAGGGCTGGTCCTGGACTATAGTCCCCTGGTGATAGAGTTCTGTAAACGTGTGTGTCGTCTGCATAGTTATGGTCATTTATTTTTGTTGTTATCTAAGATCTGAGCCAGTGGCAGCATGTGGATTTCAAACCAAATAGGCCCAAAGATGGAGCCTTGGGGAACTCCACATGGGATTCTGTTCAGCTTACATTTACCGTTACCTGCAGACACAAAGAAGCCCCCTTCTTTATACAACAAGTGTTCATATTCAGTACCTCACCTTGTGTTAGAAAAACTTGACGCATCGTGTGAGTGTTTCAGTCAAAGGCAACATTAATTCTCTGGTTTTGTGTCTCTGCAGGTGTGCGTCTGGACCGGGTCCGAGGCGGCAGACAGAAGTACAAGAGGAGAATAGACGCGGAGAACAACCCGTATCTCCACCCACAGAACGGCCTGCCTCAGAAAAAAACATGTACGTTTGCAAACATGCGCTCATATTAACTTTCTGAACATGGTTGTTGAGCAGTGAGTTCATAGTTTCTCAATGCATTTGCTTCGCTTTGAAACCAGAGAGAGGTTCTGGTTTCATCTTCGTTTTAGTCGGCCAGGCCGAAAAACATCAAATAAGGGCTTCTGTGTTTTTCCGTCACAGCATCTAAACCCGTTTATAGCTTGGATTTGAAGATGACTATCTAAAGTTTAGTTTTTATAGTTATTTAAAACTTTTTTTTTTGTTTAAATTCTGTGGTTTTCAGTTTGCCTTTTTCTTCATAAAGGGAAATATGTTCTCTTCTTATTCAAAATCGCAAAAGCTGTAAAAAATTTTGATTTCAATGGACAATGCCAAAAGAATGTTTTATTAAATAAACAAATGATTTTTGTCAAAAAAATAATTAAACCAAGATCGCAGTAATGGTTGAGATACATGCCTTCAAAATAGCCACTTATCTTAGATTAAGAAAAAATATAACGAATCACAGATGATTGTTTAATTAATTCAGTTTTCTTGTTTTTGCGAGCTTGGATATTTATATTTACTATAAAATGAGAAAATAAATGAAGACTCTTGTCAGAATTGGAGTATTTTATCTTCCCTTCCTTTCAATCTGTTAGTGTCATTGTCCTACTTCCACTTTTTCAAAATATATTGGGATTTTTTTTAACTGTTATTATTATTTTTTTCATCCCTACATAGACTGAATAAAACAAATACAAAAAGCTTTTTTAATCAGTTTGGCATTTTTGCAGATACTGCACTTTGGCTTTGTAGGGCAGTCCGACTTGAAACTCAATTTCCATCCTTTTTTTGAGATTTTTTTTTTTTTAATTAACTGTTTTATGATATATAATCTAATTAATTTACGTGACTAATGTGGTTTCCAAAAATTCTTTCTACCCTCTCCACTTTCTTCAGACACGGTCGGCGGTGTGGTCGAAAACAAGGTGGTGTCTCTGCTGCTGGTGGCCGAGCCAGAGGGCATCTTCGCCATGCCGGACCCCACCGTACCTGAGAGTGACATCAAGGCCCTGACCACCCTGTGCGATCTGGCCGACAGGGAGCTGGTGGTCAACATCGGCTGGGCCAAACACATCCCAGGTATGATTCAGCCTGAACCCCCAGCCTGAGAGAGGCGGCCGCTTGTTTGGCTGAAACAATCCGCCGCACACATTAGCTCACATAAAAGCTATGATCAGATCAGAGGAGATTGTTGTGAGTGGTGGTTGCCAAGACACTCGCTGGAGGAACAGAGTAGAGTGTACTGGGGCGCAGCTGTGTTGTTATGTGTGTGCGTGTGCGCGAGAGAGAGTGTCATGCCCTTGCTGACCAGCTTGTGTTCCTAATATATCAACCAGATGACCAGTGGCCACCTGCAAGTTTTAATTCATTTCCTGGGCCGGGGCCACGTCTGAATTATGGAAATCCTCCTGACATTTCAGACACACTTAGCTTCTCCTCTACTCGGGAACAGCAGACGGAAGGGTTTTTTTTCCTCCTTTCCTTTGGATGAGAGAGTGGAAAGGAGATGGGAAGCACATTCTGACAGATTAGTAGGATTAAAATGCTGCTATGTTGGTGATCGTAATTGTATGCAGTGACAGCAGAAGTTTGCCGGTCGGCTTTTGATACTTGGCTTTGGAGACCTTCACAACACTCACACATGAAAAACAACACGCACAAAATCTAAAGCAGCTCAAACATCTCGGGCCACACATGGTTGTGAAATGAGGCGCTCTCAAATGTATTACTCGGTAAAGGGTGGTTTTTATCTTTGACTTCACTTTTCCTTTTATGGCATTTAATACGGGAAGATGATACATCTATCATGACATCATGACATTACTACATCGCCCCTATGCTGATATAGAAAGAAAAAGATTGTCTTGGGGCCGAGACTTAATAACACCTTTCCCCCGATTTATTACAAGATAATAACTCGTTACCAAGAGTTATTACAAGTTAATAACTCATTCCCAAGAGTTATTACAAGTTAATAACTCATTCCCAAGAGTTATTACAAGTTAATAACTCATTCCCAAGACTTATTACAAGTTAATAACTCATTCCCAAGAGTTATTACAAGTTAATTACTCATTCCCAAGAGTTATTACAAGTTAATTACTCATTCCCAAGAGTAGTTACGAGATAATAACTTATTCCCAAGAGTTATTGCGAGATAATAACTCATTCCCAAGAGTTATTACGAGATAATAACTTGTTCCAGGAGGTAATAATGAAATAATTACCTCGAGGCCACGACTTAATAACCTAATTTCAGGAGATAATAACTCATTTCCACATCTTATTATGTCGTGGTCACGAGATAATAACTTGTTCCCACCAGTTAGATACATCTTTTTTCTTCAATGTCACCTCTGTACATGACAATATCAGCATAAACAAAAAGATTTGGTGGAAACTATAAGCAATTCAAATAGTTAGACAGTCTTTAACAGGGTATACGGGAAAATGAAAGTATCAGGTATTCCAATCAGCCATTACATTAAAACCACCTTTCTGATATTTTTCTCCGTGATGAACTGTGTGGCCTGATGCCTTTCTAACAGAGCCAACATTTACTCTTCAGAATTTTATTTTTTTTACAACAGTAGCTTTTCTGTGGGATCAAACAACACAAACTAGCTGCCTTTACCCATGTATGAGTTTCAACAAAACTATTAGAGACCAGAAACATCCAACAAGATCTGCAGATGCATCTCAATCTGGCCATGGTCAGAGTCGGTCAGATCCTTACTGATTGATTCCTACAAATCAATTATAGGGAAAAAAATCAATTGCTGCCTAATATATCCCACAAACTGATAGGTTCCATTGTAATAAAATGATCAATACTATTCTGACTTCACTTTTTTCATTTTTTATTGTTTATTTAGCAGGGACAATGCAAAATAAATATTGCATACCAGATATAGATAAGACCTATTTTTCATCTTTAGTCCCTGAGCGAGGCCAAATTATGTGTATTCTACATCAATTATAGTAAAACAGTACAAAGTACATTAAAAAAAAACTATCCAAACAATCTAAAACCCAGAGAAAACCTGAACCTACCCACACATACAACATACAGATGACTTATTTCTAGCTAAAGCACCACCTGTCAGTGGTTATAATGTTATGGCTGATGAGGTTCCAGCACTGATCGGTACACTAGATAATTACTTGTTGGTCTTGTTGTCTTATCTTCTCCAACTGAAGCCCTCACTGCTTTATCAGCTGGAATTATCCACACCCAAAACATCACCAGGGAAACACCTGAGCTTTTTTTGTTGTCGTCTTGTCTCTGAAACGCTTACAAAACAAATAAAGCAGGTGTGTGTGTGTGCTAGCGCGTGTGTGTGTGTGTGTGCATGTGTGTGTGTGTGTGCGTGTCTCTACTATATCTGTCCTTATCTTCCTTCCCATACACACTGTACGTACAGCAACCATTCGAGTGTGTGTTGGCGTTCTGGAGTCCTTCATTAGCATTCCCATTGTCTTGGTGTGTCGCCACCAACATCACCACCTACACCCCCCCCACACTGCCCTGGGCCGTTGCTGTCTGCCTCCTTTTCTGCCGTCGTTGGCTCTGTAATGTCAGCAAACGCCACAGACAGACAGAGTCCGACTGATGGGTGTATTTGCAGCCCTTTGTCAGCAGAGGGTTTGGCTGGGAGAGTGGAGGCGGCCCTACTCACAGCAGATACCCACCCGAGGGGAGAGGGAGACAGAGACTCATGTATTCACCCAAGTGTCAACTAAATTATACTTATAGTTATGAAATGTCACCAAAGCAGAATGGAATCCAGCCAGAGACTCACTCTCGCCAGGCTGGTTGAGACGGATTCTGATGTGGAACAATTCCATCCCATTTCAACACAGGAGAGGATTTAAAGAGCGGATGAGCAGGTTATTATTGTTCATTAGTATCAGTTAATGTTTAATTCTCTCTTCTCGTTCTTCTAATGATCGTGGAGCGGTGATACACGGCTTTTGGAAGAGACATTTTTGAATGTGTCTTTGGCATAATTTCAAGAAGAGTCCTTTTAAAACAGCCTCCGGATGAACAGGAATATTCACATTCACAAACCTCTTGCTTCCAATGTGGCTATTTTCTCATTACCAGGCCAAAATGGCTTGGATCGGGTTTGATGCCAGAAATCTATTTCTTTATGGCTGTGTGAACGCAAATTATTGATTTCTGTCTGATTGGATTTGTGTCACCAGCCCAAGCGGTCCCAGATCCGATGCATGTCTGATTTATGACTATGCAATTTGACTGTGAAAGGTTAGAATAATATAAATTCATGCTACTACTAGTAGTATTCACAATTTTCCCCATGAGCAAAAATATCCAGCATACACTGTTTCACTAACAGTGTGTACATTTCAGCTAGAATACCAGCTGACGTCACACAAATATGACGTTTCTTGAAGTTGGAGATACAGAAGACTCGTTCACACTCATATCAATGTGTGATTCACTTCATTAATTTAAACGAAGCCTGTATCGCCTTCCTACGGTCAGATATATTAACATTACAGCTGGATACGGGCCTCTAGTGATTATACATTTGAGCCAAATGTATCCAAATCTGATCTGAGCAAAGAATGTGAAGGAAAAAAAGGCTTGTGATGAGAACATAGCATTTATGTTTCTAATTAATGTCTGTTAAACACATTTCAAACTTTTGGACTGACCAAGAGATGAACTTTTTTTTTTTACTTCTTTGCTTTCTTGCCAAGAATTATATGGACGCTCTTTAAAAAGAGTTTTTTTTAATCTCACTTGGATTTTCCCGGTGAAATAAAGGTTAAATAAAAACTTAATAATGTCTGTAAAACCACAATAAAGTGTGAATAATGATTTCATATAGCAACTGATTGACTATGAAGTCCTTCATTAGTTATAAATGGGTAACTAAGATTGACTAATTGCATCTGTTCAAAAGCCGGAATCAGTTTTTCTGTAATCATAGATAAGATAAAATATGGTAAACAATTTCTCTACTTTTGAGATTCTCTTACTTAAATATAATGAAATATCCGATAATATTTTATTTCATGGAGAAAAGACGGATAGGGGTCACATATCAGTGTCCTTCTAGTGCCGGTCCAAAACCCGGTTGGAGGGGGAGGGTTGTGTCAGGAAGAGCATCCGGCCTAAAACCTATGCCAAATCAATATGTCGAACATGAGACTGATATCCAAACTGGATCCGTTTGGGCTCGGGTTAACAAATACTGTGACTGGTACTGTTAGCCAGCAGAATGCCAGCAGAAACTGTGGGTGGAAACAGATGATCCGCTTAGGCGACCCCGATAGGGGGCACGCGAAAGAAGAAGAAGAAGAACAAAGAAGCATTTCATTTGGCCTGAGAGAAAAAAAGTAAGAGGAAGGGCCACAAGTATCATTAAAGGAACATGTTGAGAACGCAGGGCAGCTAAACTGACAGGAGGGAAAGAAGAAGGGTTGAAAAGAGATGTAGAGAGAGAAAAGATGTTGAAAAAGAAAGACTGCCCCCTCCTAGCAGTGTAATGACCATGTCACATCAGCTCTGGGTGAGTGGCAGCTACACGGCCCCCATCGCTGGGAGGACCGGGGTCCTGGTTAAAGTGGCCCGGGCCATCTGAGTTTTTTGCCCAGGGGGAGGTGAGTGTGAGGGGGCTACTGTCCTGCTGCTCCCCCTCTCCTCTGCCTCCTCCTATCAGGCGGATTGACAGTGATGGGGTCTGAAGTCTGAGGGCCAGACTGGCAGATGAGCTGGCTAAAGACCAACTGCCCTCTTTGCTTTTGGCCTTTTTGAGTCAGTGCGGCGAGTTGGCTGTCAAACGTGCCGGCGTGAGGGGGACTGTGGTGTGACTCGTGTCGTTGATACCACACAACTAACATCTTCATCTTTGTTCATCACCCTCACTGAAAACTAGTCTTTTTTTCCTCTTTAATGGAGGTATAACCCCATGTCCTTAAAATCTATCCATATGCAGTATTTCCTCAGATTTCATCGCGCACACACTCTCACCGGCGTGTGTCCCTGATCGATGATCAAGTGCCAGAATACTGATCCCTATCGACCAATGAAATGGTGCACAGACAGCGTTTCCAATCAATCAGGGGACGATAGTGGGGGAAAGGGGCGCCACTCTCGTCCCCATGGCGATTGTAAAGAGCCATGGATCCTGATAACAATCACTGATGGTGTCAAAAATACAAACGCCTCCCTTTCCTACTCTTGCTCAGTAAAATCATCTATTTAATTACAGTAAAGGTGTGTGTGTGAGTGTGTTTGCAGGTTTATGTGGTGGATGTGAGTGGGTTTAATCACGCTCCTGTGGGGTGTAATTGTCATTCAAAGAAGGTGTATCCAACAGAGTGTAATTAAATTCACCGGCTATTCACTCCCTCCGTCCTTTGTTCTGCCCTTTGCAAGGTGGTCTTCTATGAAGGAATGTCTCTGCCACGGGAATTCCTTATCATTCCTTATCATGAACGAGGTTATTAAAGTATACCCAGATGATTATTATAATCATCATGACGACCTGGAGCCACCCTTGAAGCATGCTGGGGTTTTCATGAAACCAAACCTCCATCAGCTAAAGTGGAAGATGACTGAGTGGTACGACTAAAAACTAGACTTATGAGGGGTATATCACCCTAAAAGTCCCCAATCCCCTGCGTTGTACAATCACTCCCCCTGAATAAACCCTTCAAATTAAATGTGACGTTCTGTTCGCATTATTTTCTTCAAAAAGAAAAAAAGTCCCTAAACTGGCTTTAAAAAGAAATAAAAAAATATATATATACATATACACATATATATAAATATATATATGTACGAGATAAATCTCCTTGAGTCGATTCAAATGCACCGAATCAGATCAGTGGAAAGGAAGATATGTCCGAAAAACAGTTTTTTTTATAAACATCTCCCCCTAGTGAGTATAATATGAACTTTCAAAGTAAAACACGATGTGTACAAGATAGATCTCCTTGAGTCGATTCATAGGCACCAAATCTGGATTATATCGGACTAACGGTTGAGATATTTTGGTCTGAAAACATTTGGAGATAAATGTTCCGTCCTTGCGTAAGAAATATACAAAAAAATCTTTCTAAAAATCAATCCAGATCTCCTTCGCACTAAGATCTCTGTGAAAAGGATCCCTGAAATAGTTTTTTGAGTTATCGCATTAACACGAAGGATCCGCGGTGGTGGCGGACCCGGCCGTGATGATGATTCCGTAATACTCCCGACTTTTCGGGGCTTTGATAAAGACTATGAGCGCAAGTCCCACTGAATGGAATAGTTTTTGACTTTGTCACCAAGGGTTTTTTTGTGAGAGAATAAATAACTCTCTATCCCGCTGTCAAATATGAGACAGCCTCGCTTATCTTAAAGACTGGAGGCAGAGAAGAAACGTCTAACCTCACTAGCAGAGGTCACTCAAAGTAACCAGGAAGCATGGCTGTCATTAAATCTTGAACATTAAGAAAGTAACTCTTGTAATGTTCCACAAACCACCAAATTCCTTGAGGATGGAAGCCGACTGCCGTCCTCTGAAATCATTCATCAGGAGATAAAGAGATATCAGCATATATAGGATTTTCCTGGATCTGAATCCTTTTTGTGACAAATTTGTGGCCGTACCTTTTCTCCTCTCATCTGTTACCATACTGTGACCCTCTGAATACTGGTTCCCTACAAATATACGTTTTTATCTCCCAACATCTGGATTATGATCCGTATCTGGATCCAATTGGGCACAGTGGTGCAACATCATGAGTTCTTCATACCGGAATATTTGTATTATGATGCCAGCAACAAGCAATGTATATGTATATGTGAGTGATTTAAAGGACATATATTAGAAAAGAGCTGAGTCAGCACATTTCCCCAAATGTTAAAAATCAATAAGTCATACAGCTACAGAAATAGATCTAAAAGAAGCTCCTGCATTCTCAACTTGCACACATTTTAGCCGTTACGACATACTGCTCCCCATCTAAATAAATGCTGAATCTAAGTTCAGGCTAATGTAAAGATACTTCAAAACTCAATTATGTCTAGAGGAATGTAGATACAGAAGTATAAATGATCATTTCATACACAGAATTGCCTTAAAGTTAATCTACTCGTTCGGGACAAACTTAAAGACTTTGTGCAGCAGAAACCAAAAAATGCCGATATTAGTTTATTTTCCCTTGTATGCGTCACTTCTCACAAATTCTGCTTCCTTCAGTTGTTATAAGTCATGACATCAACTCACGGAGCAGGTTTCTGTCACCACAACTGCAGAACGCTGCCTCCAGACCGAGTTTGTCTCACCAGACATGTCAGCAGACCTTTTGCTGTTAAGTGCATCCCAAATAACAGGTCAGCGGTTATTGTCTTTCCCCCCCCAGGCTTCCCATCTCTCTCTCTGGCTGACCAGATGAGTCTCCTGCAGAGTGGCTGGATGGAGATTCTCATTCTCCGAGTCGTGTTTCGCTCACTGGCCTTGGAGGACAGGCTGGTGTACGCCGAGGACTACGTGATGGATGAGGAGCAGTCCAAGCTAGCCGGGCTGCTTGACCTCAACAACGCCATCCTGCAGCTGGTGAAGAAGTACAAGGCCATGGGGCTGGAGAAGGAGGAGTTTGTGGTCCTCAAGGCCATCGCGCTCGCCAACTCAGGTATGTTCGCGTTAACTCAAAAACTATTACATGGAGCATTTTCAACATTTATTCCCCCATAGACTTCAGTGAAAGGAAGAACTGGATCGATTTTGAGAAACCTCAACTATATATTTCTGTAACTAGTTTAACTTTAATAGTTCATGTTTTACTCACTAGGGGGAGTTTTCTTTTTAACGTAAAACACTGTTTCCCAGATAGAACTCAAAAACTGTTCTGTGGATTATTTTCCAATTTAATACCTACAAAGACCTTAGTACGAGGAAGAACTGGATTGATGTTGGTAAAGATCGGCTGTGTATATCCGACACAAGGGAGAGCTTCTTTTTTTTTTTTTTTACAAAAAACACATTGAGCCCATTAAAGGCCGAATAATATTTATTATTGTTAGACAAAGGCATGTGTCAGTGAACACTTTGTCCTCACGTTGATGTGTTGGACAGGCAATATGGACAGGAGGAACTGAGCGATGTTGATAAGGGCCAAATTTTGATGACATGACAATGGAAGTGACTCCACAGTTGCTGGTCTTGTTGGGTGTTCCCGGTCTGCAGTGGTTAGAATCTACCAAAGTGGTCTAGGGAAGGACAACTGGCAGATGGCAACAGAGTCATGGTGACCAAAGGCTATTTGACGGAAGAAGGGAATAAAGGCCCTCTACTGTAGAGAAAATTGTTAAAAAGAGTTCATGAAAGAAAGACCATCGCTGAGCTGTTTTTCGTAGCCAAAGGGGGACCTTTGAAATATTATGCTGGTTTTAATGTTATGGCTGCTTGCGGTAAATGTGTTCCTTGTTTCTATATACCTCCACTGACCTCTATCTCTCCTCACAGACTCAATGCACATTGAGGACTCAGAGGCAGTTCAGAGACTCCAGGATGTTCTCCATGGGGCCCTGCAGGACTACGAGGTCACTCACCACCCAGAGGACCCTCGGAGGGCCGGCAAACTGATCATGACCCTCCCCCTCCTCCGTCAGACAGCTGCTCGTGCCGTGCAGCACTTCTGCAGCATCAAACAGGACGGCCGTGTGCCTATGCACAAACTGTTCCTCGAACTATTAGAGGCCAAAGCCTGACCCGAACCCGGACAGGAAGTGAAGGGTGGCGGGTAACGGTGTGGTTTGACACTATGTATTTGTCCATTTCAGCTTTGACAGTGATGTATGTTCTATAGGCAAGCAGCGGGGACATTTTTTCAACACTCTTCCTATACTCCCACTGAACGCTTCAACGTGGAGACTTTAAATTTGAATTTATGCTCTGGATAATAAGGACATCATCATCATCATCATCATCTTAGCTGTCTGTGAACCTCATTTAAGTGTGTCGACCTGCTCCGACGGTTGAAGACGGACGGACAGACGACACAAAATCCGAAGAAACGGCCTTCTAGAGATATTTACGGTAACATGCCCAAAGTAGAGCTAATTTTGCCCCAGATCATGTGATACTTGAAGATCCTGGCGGATTATTTCACCCATCCTGAAGCCTGTTAATCCGCATTCTAGTGACTTCATCATCTCTTGGTCCTTTTTTGTACAGAAAACAAAAGAAATATCTCCTTAGAGGTAAGTCTTGCCAAAGAGTAAAGACTCGTACGATTGAACGATACCAGCATATCGTGGAGTTCATGTTCACATAAACCTGCAAACCTGAAAAACCTGCTGTGATGTGTATCGCAAAAATATCTAATCACTACATTAGTATCGTGACGATTAAAGGAAAGCAATCCAGTGGTCAGAATCTCATCCAACAATAACCGGCCCTCCTGAGTTTAGAAGAACCTTTCAGGGATAAAGTACTAAATGTTATGGTACAACAGCAAAATGATATTTATTTAAAAGTGTCTCTGTTTGTTTGCTGTTTTTTTTTTTTTTATTTACTATCGTGGCATTAATGAAGAGAACGTTAACGTTAAAGCAATTATAGTGGATAGCCATTTTTAATTGAGATTTTTTAATTGATATCACTGTAAGAAATTTTTTACTAGCTTCTCTGCTACAGCACTGAAATATATCTCTATACACACCGTGTCAGGAAATTCAAGATCAAGAACAAATAAATCATGGGAAGTATTTCCAATCATTAAATGGGTTCTTTCAGCACTAAGCAGTTCTGTTTCAGCTTTCAGTTCATTTATTTGGGTTAGATCAAGACCATTTAGTAGGGTAACTGGACAACTCCAAAATGAGTTGGACCGACCCGATGATTTAATAGATTTGCCCTGATTCCAAGTATCTAAATTCAATCAATCCTAATTAATCAAGTTGGAACTAATCGAAGTAATTAAGTTGAATCAATCCTAATTAATCAAGTTGGAACTAATCCAAGTAACTAAGTTGAATCAATCCTAATTAATCAAGTTGGAACTAATCGAAGTAATTAAGTTGAATCAATCCTAATTAATCAAGTTGGAACTAATCGAAGTAATTAAGTTGAATAAACCCCAATAAATTAAATTGGACTGATTGCAAGTAACTAAGTTGAATGAATCTAGTTGGAATTAATCCAAGTAACTAAGTTCATTCATTCATTCATTATCTGTTCAGGGTCAATCAATCCTAATAAATCAAGTTGGAACTAATCGAAGTAACTAAGTTGAATCAAGCCTAATGAATCTGGTGGGAACTTAATCGAGTTACTAAGATGTCTGAACTTAAATGTATTTCATTGAACCAGGAGAAGTACATTAATTTAGACCTATATATTCTGGGCCCGGGTTAACACATACCATCACTGGTACTGTTATCCAGCTGGGTACCGACATACGGATCCAAACAGGAGAACGGAAGTGGCGAGCCCCCTGAAAGGGAGCAGCCGAAAAAAGAAGACGAAGAAGAAGAGGAGGATAGTTGCTTAGTACTGAAAGAAGCCCGTTTAAAACATGAGAAAAAATATTTTACATGACTTTTTAAAGTTTGTGGACGCCAGGAGGAGCTGCTGCTTCCTCCATGGCAGCTAATGGAGATCCCAATAATAAACCAATAAAAGTACTTGAAGATTCTAATAGAGTTCTTATAGACCCGTAGAGGATATTCAACTATGTAGAATGGCGGCCATGTTGCATAATCTGGATCAGAGAGGCATTAAATGTCCTTTTCTCTGCTAAGTGTGTCGGACGAAATTTGTGCACTACTTTTCCTTTTAGCCGTAAAGTTTGGGCAAAGCTGGGACGGCGCTCTGCTAATCTGTTGATGTGTTTCCGTGTGAAGAATAGTTATATCTGACGTTTGTCTCTTTCAGCACATGTTAAAAAAATGAAGGGATTCGATTTACGTGAAACCTCGCGTGCAGCGAGGGAACGGCCCGAGCCTCGCTGCTCGGCTCACTGGCGGTACTGTGATTCTATAATGTGCATATCTTCGAGAGGAAACCTGCCAGTCTATGTGTCTGTACTGTACGTTTCGCTGTAAATACGTCATGTCTTACGCCAACAGAGATGTTTAAAGATGCAAATAAGCGTTGTTTGGATGTGCCGTGTTATTTCATTCTCAGGTGGATTCTTGGGCAATAAAGATCATCTCCTTAATGCAAAACTCGTAGAATCTGAGTGTCGTCTTTCTCAATAAAGAGACGGAGAGGCGTGGAAACAAATTCATTAAGAGCTGCTAAGTGAGTGCACGCCGTTCCTCACAGTCTGACAGCCGACTGTCACTTCCAACCAAGGCGCATTATGACGCATGCCAGTCATCAGAGCCCAGTCGGATGGAGATTTATAATTAACAGCTATCGTGTAATAAAGTCAAGAGATTGCTCTCGGGAGTGCTGATCGCCAGATGCCTGTTGAGGCGGTCGACCTACTGCTTCATCATGCAGCCATCCTTCAAACTCTGTCTCAACATATATTCATGCTTAGAAAAGGATATCCTAATGCCTTGTATCTATCATTTATAAGCAATATATATATACGTAAATACAGGAGGTTATTACATGTTTATAACACAGCATAATGTGACTGTAAGCAGGTATGATTCTTTTTGTTATCATTCTTTATTACGTTACATTTTAAGTGCTGATTCATTTATTTCAGACATTTCTCAAACACAGAAACGCTTCAAATAATGTCACATCATCTGAAAAATGTCCTTAATTACAATCCCAAATGTTTTGCTGCTGTTTCTGCAAAAAAAAAGAAGATTTCAAGAGAAGGTCATCATTCTATGAATTGAAGTTCACATCTGAATAACTCAAAAGGACAAAATTAGAGTTTTAGGGAAGTTTTTTCACCTCTGAGATCTCGGGGCGGGACCTGAAGATCGGTTCTTACTCACAAACCCTCTGACCCGGCTGCACCAACGCTGTTCTGTAGGCAAGTGGGCCAAAATTCCACCACAGCGATGTCGGGGACTGATCTCTAAATGGACTTCTCTGATAACTCGATATCCAGTAAAGGATAAGAGGGAGGCTGAAGCCACCTTTGAAGCCGCTCTCTACCTTTTTGCTCCTGTAGTATGACCTTTGACCTCATAGTTGAGTTTCAACAATGTCTCTTTCAAGCATCTTTGAGCTCCCGGCAGGATTCGCTCCAGTTTGTCTATCAGTCGGGCTTTGAAGTGGACCACGCGGTCATTTACCTGCAGCAGAACCTTCAAATATCTGGAGAACGCTGGAAGAACCGAGAGGGTCATGTTTTTGGACTTCTCTAATGCTTTCAACAAGATCCAGCCTCCACGGCTGAGGTGGTCCACCTGGCCGCATGGACCACCAACTACCTCAGTGACAGACCACAGAACGTGAGTCTGAGGGACAGGAGATCCACAGGGGACAGAACTCCCCCCCTTTTCTTTTCACATTAGGCTTCTCGGACTTCAGACATAAACCAGCTCACTGCCACCTCCAGAAGTTCTCCGAAGATTTCAAAGGATATGTTTCAAAGGGGAACAATCTGGAGTACATGAACACCACCAAGAACTTTGTGGTCAACCACCTTCAGATTAACTCCAGGAAGACAAAGGAGCTGCTGATGGACCTCCACAGGAGGACCTCACACATCCCTCTTGGATGTTTGGACATCCAAGAGGTGAACTCTTACTAAGACCTGGTTGTTCACCTCAACAATAAACTGGACTGGTTGGACGACACAGATGTCCTGAACAAGAAGGACCAAAGTCGTCTCCACACGCTGAGGAGACTGGACTTTAGTGAGCAGGACTCTGTTAGAGACCTTCTACGACACTGTGGTAGCATCAAAGATCTTCTACGCTGTGAAGAGACTCAACAGGCTGGTCAGAAGGTCCAAGTCCCAGATTATAAAAGTTCTTTCTATTCTATTTGTTTGTTTTTTTTGATTGACTAAGAACAATAAAATGTAATATCCGTCACCTTATTTCCATTTATTCCATTTTTTTTTTGCTTATTTTGCTTATTTTGCTTACACTTGAATGTAGCTGCTCCAACAGAACCATTCCCTCTAAAGGATCAATAAAGTTCTTTATCTATATATATATAAATGTACTTTATCCCCACAATGCACTTTTACCCACAAGTACAGGCTCTTGATCTCTTTTCAGGTATATTTATCTTCACCTGCCAAATTAATTGTTTTTTCCTGCTTCTGCTGCAACAATTCTTATTATAAAAGTTCCTATCGCATCTTTGTAAAGAACTTTTAACACATGCAGCAGACATTCAAGAACGTTGGAAAAAAAAGCCTTATAGCCATGAAACACTGCTTTTTTATTTATTTTTGTAAAATGTAATTGGATATTACTGTATTGACGAGCGATTCTCTGCCTCTCTTAACAAGCCGATGATGATGTTCTGTACAAAATTTCACGGTTTGTGATTGAATTGACCGTGAGGACGTGTTCAGCCGGCCGCTGCATAACATGGAGCGTGTGATTTATGTCAGGCCTCACGGAGAAGAGGGGAGAGAGAGCAGCTAAACTTAAGAGAATAAAGACGGATGAATGGATGGAGGGACAAATTAAAAATCCAGGGGAACCAATTCGTCCTTCGTCCCTCCTCATCCGTCAGCAGAAGCTTAATAATCTCCTTATTTACCTGTGGTTTAAAGTCGGCGGGTGCGGCGAGGGGGATTCGGGGCAGGCTGGGGAAGTGTTTCACCACGTCGGCCGTCAGTAAGTGAGTTAGTGATCTTGAGTGATATATCCCTCTATGTCCCTCTCCTTAAATGAGTTAGTATGTGTCTAGCAGCCGTGTCGCCCAGACACCTTGGTGATGGATGAGGCCCAGAAGAGACGGGCTGTAAAAAAGGCTGATTCTGGCACTCAAGGGTGAGATCACTTCCTCAATAAAAAAGCATTGTCCCGAATCATCACGGCAAGGTATGAATGCTGATTAGGGTAATAGAAAGAGGAGAGCTCGTCTGTAAAAATAAATCAAATGAGCTGTTAGTTAATGTGGTCCCTCTTATACAGAGTGGTTACGTCTGGGAGCTTAGGGGGACAAATGGCTGCAGAGTCCGATACCCTTGTTTGGGTGGAATGGTGATTATGTTCCTCTCGAACATTAAGTTGTCCTTGATGCTTTCTATCCTTCCTGGATTTCACCTCAAACGCCCTGAAATGAACCAATGGAAAGTAACCTAGTGATAAAAAAAAAAGGGAAAAGAAAATCCTCCTTGATTAACCTTTAAGAACCACAGGTACGTTTCTCCAAAGGAAACGCTCTAAATGAACATTCTTGGAATATAAAATAGACCAAAATTGACCTTTTTGGAAGAAATATTACATTGGGCTTGAAATCTTTTTCAGCGTTTGTAAATAAATCAGCCTGATAATTCTTATTTTACCGGCAGATTTCTCTTTTTTGTTTGTAATGCCACAACCCATATCAAAATTAAAACTGTTTTATAGCACAAAAATACAATTTTTTGCATTGATGATTATTTGTTCTATCACAAATAGTTCAAAGTCTGTTGTCAGAGTTGGTTTAATGGTCTTCAGAACATTAAGTAACAAAACAAAAACAAAAAAATTAGCATTGAAATTGTTGGCTGCCAGACAAAAAGGAATAATAAATATCTCACCTGTCAATTAAATCATTTATTAATCAAGGGAGAATAATAAATAATAACCAGGATAATTATAAAGTCAACTAGGAAAAACTCAACAAATCATTTTTTTTCTTTGTCCAACCGTTACATTGGAAAATAAAACCCGAATAAACTAAAACATAAATCCAAACCCGAATGACCATCAATTCACGAAATTAGATTCAGAATCCAAACGTAAATTTTCCAGCCCAACACTTGAAATAAATCCAATATGGACTCCACAGACTTTCCTCTCAGTGTGTGGTGGTGTGTGTGTGAGTGTTTTTGTGTGTGAGGGTGGTGTCTGAGTGGGGAGGGGGAGAAGAAGAAGGTCTAGTCCCCCTTTAGAGGTGGTGAAGAGGAGGATTGTGAAGTGAGCTGGAGTGTGAGGAGGGAGAGAGGAAGCCAGGAGAGTTGATGAAAAGGGCGACTTCTCTGAAGACATGGTTCTCAGCAGGTGAACAGCTCGTACACTTTTACTCGGCTTAAGCTGCTATATTTCCCCCGTACGCTTGAGTTTTAATTGTTTGGTTGTGTTTTAATGTCTCAGATTGTATTACTTTGTTATATTATGTGAAAATAAAAATACCAAAAAGATGAATAAATTACCTTTTTCCCCTTCCTTTGATCAGGAATCAGGAATCTGTATGAAATAGGACATAAATGGTAATGAAATTGAAATATTCTTATATGTCAAGAATGCTTTAATAGTGATTAAAACTATTTTACAGACATAAAAACGATATACAAAAAATACCTGCAAAAAAAAAGTTTATCTTAATCGGTAATTTAATAAACCACAGCCACAACATTTTTCTTCAATTAGCTCCATCACTGGTTGAAACATCAGGTTTCCAGTGTGTTTCATACTGGAAACGTTGATGCCTGCGTCGTTTCTCGGTCTTAAACTCATTCTGCACAATGGAGGTCAAGCGTGAAGGTCACAGGGACAGAGAGGTCATGAAAAATGGCCGCTGATGATGTCATATATTATTGTTTCGGAGGCTGCGTTGCTCAGCCGGTTAAAGACCACAGAGCATTAAAGTCCAGCCCGGTTTCAGATCCAGCCTCCTCATGTATCCCAGGATGCAGCTCAAATGTTTAAAACTTTTTATGCTTTTCCTGCGGCACCACCACGAACCGCCTGACAAAACTGTTACTAATTCTACTGCCCTTCCTCTAGCTTGTCATCCTCAATCACTGCCTCACCGCAGACGGACAACTATACATGGAGATTTATTTTTTTTACATACTGAGGCCTTCAGCTCTCTGAAGCCTCAGGCGTCCAGAGGAGCATTTTGATGCCTTTTGAGCCTGCGTGTTTGTAAGCCCCTCGCCTGGCGGTGGGGTGGGGAAGCAGAGGAAGTGAGGATAAGCTGTGCTGCCGCTCTTCTCGTATGTTGACTTTCTTCTCTGCCGTGGTTTAGTCACTCCACTGGAGGCTGCAGCCACCAAACCACAAGCTTCTACTATTGCCATCATGTGGTTATACCGCATACTGCCAGGAACACCTGGAATCACACTTCAGAACCGTTAAAGCCCTTTTAAGGTTTAAATCAAATAAAGAAATAAATACAAATTAAATAAAGTAAGACAAAAATAAAATCAACTAAAATTCAAATAACGTTACATGAAGTAAAACAACTTTAAATCAATTAGAAATAGCTTTGAATAAATATAATAATATATATTATGGTCCTTCTCCCCGCCTTTGGGTTGCAGCTTTTATCGGGTTCCAGTACATGAAGTCAAGACCCCCGGTGTGAAAGATTCTTCTTCTCCTCAATATTCTCATATTGAATATTATTGATTATTATCCATACCTCCCTTAGCCAGCAGGCGGCGCTATAATTGTATATTATCACTTGGATGTCCTCAAGGTGGAACTTATATCCAAAATGAGAAGTTTGTGTAAATGTTGAACCTTGGACTGTAGAGTAATGACAACTTCCTGTTTCATATTATATGATCAACATTTCCTCTTGCCAGCGGTTGGGTCAGAAAATGGACAAGGGAGTTATTAGGATTTATTGTCTAATGGTGAGATATCAATATTCTCCGCCCTATAACTTCTAGACCCTTCATGAAAAACTCAAGTTTTTGATAACCTGTAATCCTTACGGTCTCAACTTGTCAATCCCCAAATTTGAAGTGAATTGGATAAAAACTGTCGGATGAGATCGTTAAAGTGTAACACCTGGAAAAATGCAAAATACTCATATAATATAAAATGGACCTGCAACGTGGATCAAACCATGTATAAAGACTGACATACAGACTCAAAGGGATAAATCAGTTTAAAACACACAAATACAGATCAAAGAGTAAACAATGAGGTAAAAGGAGGCTTCGCTCTTATCGTAGCACCATAAAATGTTTAGTGTGTATAATATATGACTTTTTAATGCTGCAGTATTCCATCATGAAGGATAATAACTGCAGTTAATATACAAACACATTTTAAATAAGTCTTACACTGTAATAAGTGAGTATCACACGCGTGTGGTTTAATATACTCCTTAAAAGGAAGGACACACAAACACAAACACAAACACAAACACAAACATCTCAGCATCAGAGGGAGGATATCGCTGCTACCGCGGCTGAACCGCAACCTGACACCCGGCGGTTACCATGGCACTGATGAGGGAAAGCAAAGGTTGATGGGAGATCTGGGGCTGGCGTGCATTTTGTCGGAGGCTCTTTTACCTTTTGATACTGGACGCCTCTTGCTCCTCAGGAGAGACCGGCCCCCCGAGGGCCACCAGGAAGTCATGGAGAAAGGAGCCGTTTCTTTAGCGTGTCCTCGTCCGCGTGCTCTTCAGCAAGTCAACAAACAAAGTAAGAGAGTCAGGTGTGAAATATTGATGGGGCAGCAGGTGTGATCCTGAACGCCCCCCAAACAGGTCTTGGGCCTTCTGTGAGGGGTTGCCAGGACCCCCACCACAGGCCGCACCACGGACCCCAGCACTGGTGAGTCTCACAGGTGTCTCCCGCTGACCTTCCTCTCCGCTTTTCCCTCCTCGTTTTCCAGCAATGATGTTTGTATATGATAATTATGGAACAGAAGAGACTTGGCCACGATCACCAGTTTGTCTCTGGTTACCCTGTTATCTCCTCCACCTTCCTCGTAAGATCATCTTGCCTCCTCGCAGAGTGTCGTCGTGTGACACAGTCGCACTGAATCAACCCGTCAAAAGTCTGAAGAAATGTGGACAAAAAAGAAAAGTTTATAGGAAATGACTTATTTATGGATGATGGAATTAAATAATTGCGTAAACGTTGATATAATAATGTGGATGTTGTTATTCTATTGTAACACCTCCCCAGAGAATTTGTAAACAAACACAGCGGTGTATTACATAAGTGTATTTATTAATATTTAGGCTAAGATCCGATAGGAAAGAAAAGCGAATGGTATAAAAAAAAAATGTTGGTACCACTCAAAAATTAAGAATACCTTTATAAAGGATTTATAAATGGTTTATAATTAGGTTATTAACACTTTATAAGTCATTACTTAAGGTTTATAAACAGTTTACAACATAGCTCTCAATTTATCAACATGGTTCACTATTTGGCAATATCAGGTTAGCAGTAGAGATAAATAGGCTCACTATTTGGCAAGCGTCAGGTCTCTGATACTTTTTATAGCTAGTGAGTTGAAGCAGCATATTAATGATTTGTAAAGTGTTTACAACACTTTACAAGCCATTTATAAGTCCTTAATCAGTGGTATCAACATGTGTTGATTAAAAAAATCCTTCTCTCCAGGTTCACCGAGCCTCACTCCTCCCTCTGGAGGAGGTGCAGGTGTCGGTGAGCGGGCAGCGGCTGGTCAGGGGGGTCCGCCACTCACCCAGGAGCTGTGGTTTATCGTGGTGATGACTGTCATCGCGCTGCTGCTGCTGGCTGTCGTCTTGGGAATTGTGCTTCAGAAGGCAAGAGACGTTTTGGTTATTTTGTGTCACAGAGTACCTCAGGATGGAATGAGCTGGTATGACGATGGCGTGACATGATATGAGAATGTAACCCTGTGCAGCATGACATCACTAACGGGAGCCCTTGATCTTTCACCAGGCCCTGAACAAAGCTCCTTTCACCAGAGAGAGACCCCCACTAGTGGGGACGCCCACAAAGAAGAGGAGACCCATGGCTGTTTATCCACTCAGTAATTCCGTTTTGGTAAGAAAACTTTACTATTCCCCACATGATGATTCCATTTAACCCTTTGATGTCCAGATCAAACACTTTTTGTTCATCATTGTTTTGTTTATAATGGATGGATGGATGGTTGGATGGATGGATGCATTGATCGTTGGATGGATTGATAATGGATGGTTGGATGGATGGTTGGATGCATTGATAGCTGGATGGATGGATGGTTGGATGGATGATAGATGGATGTATGGTTGGATGGATTGATAGTTGGATGGATGGATGATAGATGGTTGGGTGGATGGATGCATTGATTGTTGGATGGATGGATGTATGGTTGGATGGATGGATGGATCAATGGTTTATGTTTTGTATTGTGAGATAATCTCTCTTGATTTATTTTTTGTATCATGTATTGGAGAATTCTTCTCTCATAAGGCGAAGAATCATTTAAGTGACTAAATCAAAATCCAATGTTTGACTCTCAAACATTATCTAACAAATAAAATGTCATAAATAAGATGTTGTGCATCACTTAAACCACATAAACTAAGAAACCTTGAAACTGAAAAGGCTCACGCCTGAGTGTTTGGTTTTTAAGACAGAATTTTCTCTGAGTTGAATCTTGATGATGGAGCATCAGTTACTTCCTGTTGAAGTCTTTCTCTCTCTCTCTCTCTCTCCGTTTCAGTTTGACACTGTTCCTCAAACAACCAGCTTCTCCACCAGTGTGACGCTGAAGGGCTTCACACTGAAGATGGAGGTAAACACCACAATGAAAAACATGTGACCGCTCAGGCGTACATACTGACCCACAAACGCTTATCCTCCCCCACCAGGAGGTGCTGGAGGCCAAATGTGGGCCTGCAGGTGAGACCCCTCCTCGGGGTGAGCTGGGGATCCTCAGCGTGAACTCCCTGAGGCGCAGCGTCAGCCAGGTGATGGATGGGAAGTCCCTCACGAGGGAGGACGACGCCTGGGACCCAAACATTTCAGGCCATGACAGTGGGATGGTGAGGGATCCCAAAAACGTATGCCGAACCAATCAGACCCCTCTGTTGCCATAGTAACTGCTGCTAGGTCATTTAAATAGAGAAAGACCTGAGTGTCACCCCAAGATCTAATACGACACTCCATAGGTGACAAAAATATGGACATTAAAATAAACTCTGACATTGAAAAAGAGCAAAGACTTGTTTAAAGACGCCGCTGAAACATTTTTTAATTTCCTAACCAAGAAAAACTAAATATGGAATCTTTTTTTCTTTGCATATCATATTTTTGGGGGGAATTTATTGATTGAATATCTTAGACAATCTACATTTACCGTGAAACGATGGCTAAGCATGTTTTTAACAGTAATGAATGAAGTCAAACTGATAAAAAAAAGGTAAAAATTTCATGATGGTATTTTGTATTTTATAAAAAATAGGTCTGTTTTAATTAGATTAGCTCAACCTTTAGCGATAGCATGTTTTTAGAAAACTATTTTTGGTTGTTTCACATTACATCATTCTGTGTACTAAGTCTTCACATGCTCAGAAAAAAATAGCACTTATCGAATAGGACTCTATCAAAGGCTTCCACAATGACCCCTTTGATCTGTGGTGTCCCCCAGGACTCCATCCTTGGCCCCTTACGCTTTAGCATTTTATTTTATATTTTTAACCATTTTGCCACTGGGTCATGTCATAAACCAGTTCAGTCATATTTTTCAACTAGAAAAAAGTGATGTGCCTAACAGTTGAGCAGGAAATGAAAGGGCTAACAAGCGCTGTCTTCCCCTACAGTTCATGGAGGACGAGGAATTCGTCGACACCATCAAAGGTTTCAGCACCGTGAGGAAGGAGCACACCATGTTCACTGACACCAACCTGTGACCTCCGAACCCAACGTGCCCTGGATTTTTTTTGACATTTCCACAAGCAACGCCGCTGGCTCACATATAACCCGCCTTGTTTAGCCTGAGGCCCCGCCCATTAAGGCGTCAGAGGACTCTGGGCACGATCAAGGAATACCTGAGGCAACAACAAGATGTTACACTCCAGGATACAAACGTTTAGGACGAGATGGAGGGACATTAGAAGATCATGTGTCGTGTAAATACTTCTAATTATTGAAAACAGACTCATTATACATAGAGGAAAATGACAAAAAGACGCGGCCTGTTGATGCAGATAAACGGATTTTTGCCTCAGGTGAGAGACCTTTAATGGGTTATTCTCGGAAAGGATAAAAAATGTTTTAGACACATTATAATCTGGTCTCCTTGAGTGGAAACTTTGGTGGACGCAGCTTGCAAGTGCCATTAAGATAATGAGTTGCGACTGAAGTGCAGAATGCAAAGCCTCCTGTCTTTTTCCTCAGTCATAACATTTTGGTTCAAGTTAAATGGCGAGATCAACGAATGACAGCGTGCAAATTCAACCGGGTGAGTTCGAATGTGTTTTTTTTAATGGGTACGTTAACCAAAAGTTTTTGTCCGCTATGTTTGAGAAGCCCAAGTGAGCAAAAGTCTTCTCTACCTGAAGAACCTAAAAGCATAAAACTAAACTGCGTCATTTCATTTTCACCATCCTTGGTTTGTTGTTGAACCGTACGACAAAGTTATGTGTTCTTTTTTTTTTTAACTGCCTTGGATAGAAGTGGTTTTTCTTCATCGAGCTTTTATTTTGGTACTTCAGCTGACATCAGAGTAAATTTGCATATTTTCTAAACATTGAGGTCCAACATTTAGATTTAGATTTAACATTTGGAGATAAATGTGTTGCGTTTAAAATCAGCATTTGCTAATTTAACAAACGGCGAAGTGCTGGACTGCTGAGCAGCTTTTACTGAAAACATCTGACTCATGTCAAAAGTGATACATCCTGTTTAATATGAAAATATTTTACAAATAGGGACTAGAACTGGTCGGCTGCTACTTTACCGGCTCATAATTTCTATTAAACACACCAAGAAAAGTCCTCAGTGCAGAAGTTCTTACCTCCCAGTTTTCAAGGCATGCTTTTATAATTCTGTATTTTCTTCATTTTTGTTGTATGTGAGGTTGTTATAGGTGGTATAAAAAGTAAGTTTTACTTTTTTTAACAAGCCATAAACTTTTATCATGGAATCTCCTACACTTCAGCGGTTTGAACATTTGGATAAAGAAGTTTTATTTCAGAATGAAATGTGTATCTGTCAAAATTCCACCTACATACATGCGAAAACGTAGGTGCAACATTGTTTTTTCTCATATAATTTTATTTTCCTTCACATAATCAGATACAAAAAGGCTAATCTTCCTAATTATATAGTTTTATGTAGATTTAACAATTTCTTTGTGCACACATTTGTGCTGCTCATAATACAACTTCTAGGGTTACTATGAATATAAAAGCATCTTTATCGCCCCCTGGTGGCTGGAGCACAGGTCACTAAAAACTCACAGCCCATCTTTGCAGATGGGACAAACTAAAACCCAAAAAAGACGGTTTCTGCCAATATAAATAACTTTTATCAAGAGGATTTGTTTTTCCCTCATAAGTTTGGTTTTAAAAATCATATGATGTCACAGGAAACACTGACAGATGAGACCTACTCATGACTCTGTAGGGCGAAGAAATGAGTGCTGATTCCAAATGCTGCTCCAAATGATCGCAGCATTTACAACAGAGACAATTTGAAATTCCGCTAGTTGCAAATCTCGGCCCAGTTCCACCCCTAAACCATCTTGAATTTAAGAGTTCCAAGTTTTGTTTATACCCCATTTATGACCCTTTGGTCTCTCATGTGTTTGAAAAACTAGAAGATAATAATAATAACAATAATACATTTAATTTATAATGCACTTTACATTTGGATCAAATCTCAAAGTGCTAAAGATAAGATGTGTGGAGCATGTATCAAAAATGGATCTATGAGGTAATGGGGCCACTTAAAGATCATTATGTCAGGACTAATTAACTAGTGAACAGCAAAAAAAAATCATGGAATCTAAACTTTTCCTGTTTGGTCCAAATTCAGACACAGGTCGGATTTTTAGCAACGCGACCTCAGTCTGAACCCTATGAGTCTAAACTCAAATTCATGCGACGTTGACGTCATCTTCCGTCGACATTCATTCACAAAGTTGCGTTGGCAGGAGTCTCTTTTTACTGGAAAACATCACTATAAACATTCCTATAAACATTCCTATAAACCTTATGAACGCTATAAACGTCACTATGAATACTTTGACTATAAACAAAAGCGGTCAAACCCTATTTTAGTTGCTTACATGTTGCTTCTGTATTGACAGCATGCTGCGCGTGACGTCTTTGTTTTTATTCTTTTGCGCATGCGGGTCAGTGTAGGGAAGTTAACTTTTTATACTAGAGTCCGATACAGGACACGTTTACGAATAATGTGGACAGCTGCACAACAAAAATTGTATTTGAGCATAAAGAGTGTGAATGTAGCCTAAGACCAAGTATTAAATCCGACTGATGAGTTCACCTGTTTATGAGAGAAAAGTTTATTGAACATCCTTAGGGACTCTATTCGTCTCTAAACTATTACACATTAACACACAAACTGTAAAAAACGGCTGACTGTCTTGTTAAATCTTTAAAAAAAAAAGAGATGTATTTCAAGGACGCAGTTGCTCCCGCTACTTCAAAAAACATATCTGTGATAATTATAGACCATGATAACCTCCAACATAGATGAATGTGAGCAAGCTGATATTAAAATTGCCCAAGATTAATTGCACCTAAACTTTTTAAGTTATGCAAAACTAGAAAAAAGCAGATTGCAAACCCTCGACAAAGCACAACAGTACCCTAGGTTTAGTAAAAACTCATGTGGATTACTCCATTAATGTCTGAGTGATTGCTAGTTTCTAAATCTACTGACAACTCCAAGTAACTCTCAAATACTCAGTAGCTGCTCTTCTCCTGAGCCTTCCACTTCAGTGTCTTTGTTCAGCTCCTCAGCATATGCCAAAACTTACCTCCGAGTAGAATTTCATGCAAATCTGTCCTCTAGTTTTTCTGTAATCCTGCTCACAAACACACAGGAGGGGAAACATAACTTGGACGGAGGTAATGAAGAAATCGTTATGGGATGAACAAATCTGGGGCACCTGCAACACACTCGTTAAACTTATGTGACTTCCATAGAGCGGTGTTTGAGGTATGGACAGGATTTTCCCTTTGCCAGTGTGAACTGAGACAGATTCCTGGCCCTGCTACACTTTTGAGGGATGTCTACATCATGAAACTGAAAAAAAAACTTGTTTTCCCTTAGGTCACATAAATAGTAATACATTTTATTTATGGGCGCCTTTTAGTACACTCAAAGTCAGAACATAAGTTAAATAATATGCAATAAAAAGCTGAATTTAAGTACAATTTTATGTTTTTGAGAGAAAAACGGTATTGGCGGAAAAGCAAACACCAAAAGACACAGACGGCTTCATGTATTCATTTATTTGAAATGAGTTGCGATGCAACAAAAACACGTTACCATTACAGTCAATCATATAGTTACAAAACCAACATTTACAGAATAAATTAATAGACAACAGTACCACGAGAGAGTAAACACGAGACCCCAAACTGGGGGATTAAATTTGTATTAAAAACAAAAAATTTCGTTTAATGTACAAAAATGTATTTAGGCATTAGCAAAGGCAGCCTCTTCTTCTGTCGCTCGTTGTGTTGTTCATACTGTATATAAATATAAATCTCTATATTGCAGTTTCCAGATGCGGGGCTCAGGCCTGAGACGAGATCCTCCAGTAACGTTAACGCTCGCTGCCATTTCCTCAGACAACAGATCGATTTACACATCTGTCAATTTCATTGAGAGGATTTCTGTAAGATTATGATCGATCAATGGATGTTTTTTTTTTCTTTCTAAATGGCCACGATCCTTCTGATGTTTAAATTAGCCTATTAAGAGAATTTCGGCGTTCTACAGCAACGTGCATCTGTCCCTTTAGAGTGATATACAAACAAAAATATAAGGATTATCATTAAACTGGTGTGCAGCAGAAAAGTGCACACGTGTAGCACATGCTTGGTTGTGAATTAGTTCAAGCTAGGATCGGCCAAAACAGACGTTACATATAAATAGTTTAAAAAATAGCATCGCAAACCTTGCACTGCTCTACAAAATGAATGGAAACCTCGAATTTGAGCAACCCCATGTGCAACTTCTCCAACTTCCATTAACGTTATCACTTCCTGTTCCCTTTCCCCCCTGACACGGCAAGAAGAGACTTGTTTAAAACAACTTTTTAAGAGTCTCACCTCTGCAAATTAACCCTTGATTATCTACAGAGTCTAACCTCGATGTAAGGACTTCTTCTACTCTTTTATTAGTTGGGCGTTGAAAACGATGATGACGTGAACGATCAGCTTCTATAACGCTGCCCTGGTTTTCTTCAGGCTACCCAGGATTAAATTCGCCCAGGTATGATAAGAAATTTATGGAACAATAAGAATGCAGCAAGTTGAAGTTTAGCCTCTAATAATGTTTTTAAAACACCAGGAGTACAAAGAATGTGAGGAATGTCAGTAGCTGTCAGAGAGATTTCAGACCATCACTGATGATTGTACCTGAGAGCTAGACCTGATCTGAGAGCGCGGTGCACCTGAAGTAGCCGGTGGTCCGTTGGCCAACCAACCTGCCGATGACTTGGTGGACATGCAGGACTAGACTGCTGTCAAATGCTCTTTAAAGAGGCATTCCAAAGAATTATCTTCACACTACCATTAAGGTGAGAGAAAGAACAATAATGTTAAGAATCAATGCAGTGAGGTTTAGATTGAGGCTTTCACAGGGAAAAGTGTAGCTCCTGTACTTCCCATAATGCAACCTGAGGGCGTCTTTCAATTTGTATTTCTGTTAGAAATTTACTGTGACATCATCCGGATTTTCTTCACCATACATCCGGAGCTGCAGAAGACATTATGCAAGTCTCCTAGATCAGAACAGTACTCCACATGACCTACAAACCGTTAAGTGTAAAATCGGTGGAGTGCCCCTTTAAGGTTGTTTAAAGGAACATCAGGATGATCAATGGGGCAAATCGATGGAGCGCAATGTGCGACAACAACTCGTTGTGTTGATGTGCTCTTGGCACTAAGAGCTCAAGCTCCTCAGATTCATCAAACGCCAATCCATTGAAAAGTACCTCCACATTTTCTACACCTAGGTGACCAGATCGCTGGCAGACTAAAGATCTAGCACGACATTTACAGAACATTTATAGGTTTAACAGATAGAAAGAAACAACAACAAAAAACTTTTAAAAGAAGCTCATCAACACAGTTATTAAACGTAACACTATCTATCTAATGATAAGAGCAGTTCGGTCATGTTATACTAAACAAACACGCCATACAAGGTCGCTACAGACTCTTAACAACGACTCCAGGGATGAGTGATAAAGTTGTTGAGGAGGCGGTTACTACGCGAGGGTTCAGAGGTCGGTTCACAGTCACAGAATCATGTGGTTACAGAGGTGGCTACTGGCAAAGTCCCTGGTCTCACTAAAAAAACAACAACAATTCCTTCTGGAAAAATATGCTCTACATGATTTGTTCGTCCAGCTGATTTTTCTTTTTTGTCTTCCCTTTTTTGTAAAGTAAAAAGTTCCCTAACCTGTGCAAGTTCTCTTAATCGTATACAAAATATTTCATTTAAACATTCAACTATCAGCCCATGTTGAGGATGAATCCAAAACCAACATGTCGAGACAGGCGGATGCTTTGATTTTAAAACCCCCTGCTCTTTAATGCTTTGGCGTACCGTTTCTAATCCTTCCTCAGATGTTAATCACAATCAATGAATCATGCCAGGAGTCGCCCCCCTCCCCTCCTCCCCCCTCAGGCATAAACATGAAGGATAAAAGCACGTGAATCTACAAAGCTGGCAGACTGGACTGCATCTCCCTCACAAAAGCCTGCTGATGAAGGCCATGGACTCAAAATACACCTGGACCTTTTTCTCTCCATTCAAGAACAGCTGAATAATCAGGAGGGGAGGTGTTCAGACTAATACTGATTACTGGCATCCATAGACAAGTCGTCGTGCAGACAGGACATGTTGGATCGTAGCACTGAGTCATTCAAATGTTAGAACATTACAAATGACACAGAACTATACAGACTAACAAGTAATATCTGGGTTAGAAACTCAGGGGCAACAACAGCAACGGAGTTAAAAAAAAACAACAAAAAAAACACGGTAAAAAGTCTATGTGTTCAAAAACAGGGAAAAAGGATTTGGATTGTTTGAGATGGGTTCTTCTGGATTACCAGAACAGTCCTCCGATGGTGCGATGACTTGATCTGGAAACAGGAGGCTCGGCATTTGGATTTACGTGGGGCAAAGAACTGTGGAGGCAAGAAGAGATCAGCTGATGATGATGCTGGTTTGATAAGCACCGTAGAAGAAGACGAGAGCTGGACACTAGGGAGAAGCAACGACCACAGTGAGGAGACGTGAGGGGCAAAAAAAGAAAAAGAGATGTGAAGCAGACGTGTGCAGAGCTGCTACTACGAGCTGGCTGTAAAGGGGCAGTTGTGTGCATGAGTGTGTTTGTGGCTTTCGGGGTAGAAGTGCAGCCAGGAGTACCGCACAGCACGAGAGGCACCACAGCGAGGAGGGCGTGAGGAAGGCTGCTGCTTATAGAGGGGAGAGAAGATGATTCTACAAAGATGTACTGACAGAGAGATAGAGCAAGATGCAGAGGAGAAGGACCTGCTTAAAGCCGCTGATGCATCAGTGCCTCACAAACCTCGGATTCCACTGCTCTCATAAGAGAGCTACCCAGAGGACAACGCAGCAGGACGGAAGACAAGAAAGGTACAAGTCAGCGCTGGCGGCTGGCGAGAAAAGTATTGAGTGATGTTTGTATTGTGTGGTTCAGTTTTCTTTTCTACCACATCTTTCCTGAACCCCCCCCCCCAACTTCCTCTTCGGATGGGTTGAATCCAAAGCAACCAGACTTCAGTTTTGGCTTGAAGACGTTTCACCCCTCATGGTCTACAGTTGCCTATAGTTGGCCATCTGCCAACAACTCTCTCTGTTACAGCACCTAGTGCAGGAACACAATCTGAAGAGGTGTCTTGGATTGGAGGTGAAACGTCTCCAAAACAGAAGTCCAGTTGGATTCATCCCACATCCATAACCTGCACAGACTTCCTTCCTCTCTGGATGTCTGAACGTCACGTTGCAAAAGGGACACATTTTTATTACACTGTTGGAATGGAGTCGATGTGACTGTAGTGACTCGGTATTTCATCCTGCTCACTCATATTTAAAGGCGACTGATGACTCTGCATTTACCTTTGAGAATGTAGTCCGTCAACAGTGCAGGCACCTTCTCGCTGTCATCCCTCATGGCGCGGAGGACTAGCAAGGAGAGAGCAGCGCGTTACATTCTGAGAGCAGGACATGCACCGAGGAAAAGCAGAGACAACCGCGTGAAGACTTGGAAGAGAAGCAGTGACAGACTCACTCTTGGTGAGGATCTGGAGGTCTTCTAATGAGGGGGAGCCAGCTTTCTTCTCATAGGGGATGACGGTGGTCAGGTACTAAACGAGAGAAGACATGTGACACACAGCGAAGGAACAGTCATAAATGTAGTCACCTTACAGTGGAAAGAGCGTGAGAGGGCGGTTATTATGATGGCTACATAGAGCATGAACACACAATATGCAAATGCAGGCTGGAATTTAACGGCTAGTTTCAGAGACTTAACCGAGTAACTCAAGATGAATAAAGCAGAGATTATGATGCAAGAGTCTTCTTGGATTTAAACAAACGAACGATGAGATGATAACACAGTTAAAGCTACCGAATAAGACAATCGATGAAATAAAATAATAATAATGATGAAGCAGTGAAGTGCAGGACCCAAGCTGTTGAGAAGTGCGGGAGAGAGAACTCAAATCAAGGAGGAAACAGATGAAATAAGAGACTGAACAAATGAGAGTGCCAGTGGTAGCGGTTGAGGGGGAAACAAACATGCTGGGGGCTGAAAAGCAAAAGGATTGAAGTCCAAAGAAGGAGCAGGGGCACCTGTTTGTCCCCTCCTGTGTTGCCAAAAGTTTGACGGAGGCCATTTTGAATGACATTGGAGAGCCCCTCCAGAGTGAGGAGCTACACGGAGTGAGAGGAAGGTGGAAAAAAGAGATTAAAGGGAGATTAAGATGCTACCGGATTAAGAGACAGGAGGAAAGCGAGTTCTCCACAGATCTTGTATTAGTAGCTATAAGTAACTTTTCCATGCAAACTAGGTGTCTGGTCATGCATAATTCATTCCTCCGCTCATCGCTGGAAGTAGTGTGTGTCTTATTTCACCGATCACCGCTGGAATCATGCACTCAGGGCAGACTTGTTGCTTACGCCGACCGCATGACCCGACTCACCGTGCCGGGTATGTGGTTGCTGGTCGTCCTCTGACCGTTGGGTCCAGTTGTGGCGGTACTTCGGATTTTCTTCTTTTTCCGCAGCAGCTCGCGGTGCTCCTTCTGTCTGTTCTGCACGTCGATCAACAGCGAGATGAAGCTGTTCTTCACCTGTTTTTGGTTTTTGAATACAAGAGTCTGTCATTTGTGTCGGTTTCCAGATCAAACTGCAGAATAGATTATTCATGGATGCACAACTCTTTAAAAATATACGCAACACAGCATCACTGCAACATTTGAACGTTATTACATCGTGGTAATCAAGCCGCTAGCGAGTCGCTGACCCCTCCACTAACCTACAGAACCCCGTGAGCACTGCAGTCAGCCCTCATTACACAAAAGATGTTTTAAACACCGTCTTCAAACCAACTTCTGGACTGATTCCTCCCTTTTCACAAACTCAAAATCAAAGCACCTCCTTTTCGTAGTCCAATTCATCTCGCAGGGCCAGAGCTTGGATCAGCTCTTCGCTGTAGCGACGAATGGCGGTCTCCACTTCCTCCAGAGTTTCGGTCAGCTCAGACACTGACAGCTGACGAAGCCCTGAAGAAGAGGTGCAGGTTATTAAGAAGTTTTCAGCATTTTCAGGAGCTTGTTTGGGTGAAAACGGGGCGGAGCTCGTGAGTGGTCTGCATGTTACGATGGTCATTTCACAGCTGAACTATTCCTGGTTGGAACGCAGTATTACGATGTTCAGCGTACATTAACACCGTCATGTGGTCACTTCCAATCACACGGTAAACTATCAACCTTTCAACCTTATCATAAATGAAGAAACGACTCCCACAGTTAAAGTGGAACGAACGAGTAAGATAAGAAAAAAAAAGAAAACGGTAGCGCATCAAATCCCTTGAGCCCGAGTACGTAACCTCCTGTACCTTCATCTTCTCTACTCCTCACATCCTCACCGTTCCACCTGACTCCTTCTCATTCACGCATGTATTCTGTCTTCCCTCACTCCTCTTCTCTCCAGAGTATGTCTCCACCTCTTCTAGTTTTCACCAACCTGCTCCCACTACTGATCACAATGTGATCTGCAAACATCCCTTCTTAATCAATTTTTGGTCCACCTCAGAAAATAAAATAAAATGCTGATGCGCTTCAGCACATCACTTTTAAGGTCAGTTCAAGGTCAGACTACATAGAAAGTATATGGAGTATATAGTGTATGGGTATGCAGAGAGTATAAGTCAGTATACAGCTGCGGGGTTGAGCCCAGATATCAGTTCTCCTGTTCCAATATAGGCATCAATTCAAATGATATACTTAATTTCTGGCCGCTTCTACTTTCCTGTTACAAACATACACTAAGAAGGAAAATCAAAGGAAAAAGTTACTCATTTTAAATTGAAAACGACCTGGTCTTGATTATGTTAAACAATCCCAGCTAAGAGCTAATCTTGTCTTGTAAAGTATTCACTCAGTAAAGCACATTTGAACTTCATGCTGCATGCATACAATATTTAAGATAACGGCATAAAGAATTCCTTTCATTGTTAATTATGTAAGATGGAATTTTCTGCCTGGTTGGATTTGTCACACATTACAGACAAACGTCACGGGGTGTGTGGCTGCTTCATCGTTGGAGAGACTCTTCGACCCATTACACCTCAGTACTCATTTTAATGACCACCATCTAATGGCAGCAGAGTGGGAGAGATACTCGGGCCAGGCAGATATACCTGGCCCCGAAAGCAAAGCACTGGTCGGACTCAATTAAAATGTAACGTTTCTCGCTCTCTTGCCGTTCGTGCGGACCAAACGCCGTGGGATACTCACGGTCCTCGTAGCTGGTGTTGGAGCTGGAGCGTTTCAGAGCGCTCAGATCCTGCGATAACAAGGACAGGTCGGACTGCGAGGGACTCTGATCATCCTCCGGGTCAGGAGACTCTTGCATCATCTCCTCTATCTCTTCTATAACCTAAACAAAAGAGAGACACAAATGTTGGCAGGGTTTGTTGTTCCAGTTACGAGGACATGAAGGATAGATGTTTGTCATCCAGCAAAAAGTGTTTCCCTGTAAAATATTATTAGTTTTGGTATCTGTTAAGGTACTGGTTCCCGTGTGAATAAAAGCAATCAAAGCCTCTGTGTTATCCAAAAATAAATTTCTTTGCTGCTATTTTGGTTCAATCCATTTGCAGTTTTCACTTTGGAAACAATTTCTGAACATCTTGAGGTACTTGGAATCTCTCCAGGAAGACAAATCCACACCAGAACCTGAGATCAGACTGGATTTGTGAGACTGTTGGTTAAACCAAAAGAGAGAATCTAACCCAGTCTCTATCCTATGAGAGGCTTAATGCTGATCGCCGTTACGTCCTGAACAGACAGGATGGAATGGATTAATCACTGGGTAAAGATTAGTGGGGGGGAAAAGGGGGCTTTGGGATTTTCTTTTTTCTTCAAGGAGTTGTTTATTTGTTTCCAAAATTCATATTTTTAATAATTTTTTGTTTAACTATAACGGCACATTTTTTCATCGTAAATAGAGGCTAATAATGAAGTGGTGGAAGAATGTACGAAGAATTTATAAAGAAAGCGTATGAGATGTTTCAAATACGAGTGAAATCATCGTAAAACAGAATCTCTTCTGCCTCTGGCGATCAAACACACCCAGTTAGGGAATTTAACGGAGGCTATTTTGACTGAACATACTTCGTTTATTAGATACAGAAGCAGCTTGTCAGTTTTCCCACTGAATATCTAGATAGGCTGAAGACGTTAGCCGGGGGTTAAGGCGTATTGTTTGCCATTTCAAATGTGATTTTCTTTTACAGACTGTTCAAGGTGAGACTATTGTGCCTTTACTGTTTTGTACAAACTTTACAATGGCGTACTTGTAGGTCAAAGTTGTTCTACCTCCGAGCTGAGGGTGGAGATAATAACAGACCTAAATTGACGTCTGTTTATATCTGCGTGACCCGGCGAGGTGGTTGCACAGGATGGGCGGATGACGTTTAAAGAACAGTGTGTGACCTTCAACCAGGACACATAAAAAGCAGTGAGCTTCAGCTTAACTCCAAGAAAAAGTAAACCAACAGAAAAAGTCTTCACTTTGTGGAAACAGCATGAGGTCGACCAAGTCCTTAAGATCAAAGCCGAGGATAAGATCCACCACCATGTGACAGGGAAGGGTAACGACGATGTCGTCGGTGTTTATTTGTTGTTTATAAAGCGCTGATAGACACATAACTAAACATCACACTAGATGCAAACGCCCATTTTCTTGAGCAATGCTGGCTAACGACTTAAAAACAGAAAACGAACGAAGCAGCTTTATATCGCCAAGGGTTTGTTTGTAATAAAATTTTTTTATACCTTTTTTAACCAGGAATACCTAATTGAGACTAAAAATCTCTTTTTCAAGAGTTGTCTGGATATATATATATATATATATATATATATATATATATATATATATATATATATATGATAAATAAACCTTAACACACGAACATTCATTCATAATCTGTAACTACTGTTCAGGGTTGCAGGGGCTGGAGCCTATTCCAGCTGACATTGGGCGAGATGCGAGGTAAACCCAGGACGAGTCGGTTGCAGACTTTTAATCTATAACTTCTGTTCCTGCTCACTCCTGGCCCTGTTAGAAATACGTAAGTAAAACCTGAACTATTTTATGATGAACACCTGCTGTTAAATTTTTTATGGCTTTTCATGACAAATTCCAAAGGCGAAATCCAGAAATGCCAGTGAGATCGTAAACAAGCTACCTGTTCAGCCGTGAAGAGCGGCTCATCGTTGATACAGGAGACAATAATGGAGTGCATGTCCATCTGCTCTCTTAGCTCCTCGTCATCCGACAGATCCAGAGACTGGTTGTCAAACTTCTGTCCACCAGCGAAGCGAGGGAGGGTGGAGATTTGAGAAGCACAGACAGAAACAACATGGATGAGACGACTGATTACATTTGTCTCTTATCCTGCAAGATGACGTTCCAAAAAAAAACAAAAAAAGAAAACATCACACAGGGGCATGGAAATAAAGGCATATTGTAACGTGTGCTTCAGATATCACACAAGGCAAGATGAGTGTGTGTGTGTGCGTGTGTGTGTGTGTGCGTAGTACCTCTTTCTCAGTGAGGTTGAGGGTGGGCAGGTGGAGAGAGCGAATGTGTGATGTCTTCCAGTCCACAGCCATCACGTTGCCATAATTATCTGTCAGAGCGTTCCACACCCTGAAAGGTTGAAGAAAAACAGAAAAAAACGCAGATTTTATGTGACGGAAAACAGCATTTTTCCAAACCACAGCGGGTCAGGCCAAACCGGTTTCCTTTCTCTATGTACTGTGACACAGCAATGAGTGTATCCGACTGAATTAAACTTCCCCCCTCAAAAAAAACCCACACTGTGTTCCTGTTGATGCATCTCACAGAAGGCGCCTGGAACCGCTGACGAATGCCACAGCTCCTTAATTCTCCCGGGTGAGAAACATTGGCACATTCACGGTCAATCAACCTTCTTAAAGCGGAGGACTGCCAATGTTTTTTTTGACAGCACAAATGGCCGGCCGAAATCCTTCGAGCCGTCGTTTAGGTTTGCAGAAGAGATATCTCAGGTGGCATGAAGTTTGTTGAAGAAGATTATTGTTCAACAGGGAAATCCATCACTTCCTTTAAAACTTGGCTTTTTACCGTGTTTTGGGAATTGCAGCAAAATATATGCAGACGTCTATTACATGTCCAAACATTGAGTGCAACGCTTTAAACATTATTCTATACTTGACTTGTGTGTGTGCAGAAATGAATGCAGCAGAGCGAGGATGAGGGCTGTGAACCCATGTGTCACAAGGACTCTGCCTCCTCATACCCTCTCTCCCTGACAAATGTTTATGTAACTCGCAGGTTTCTCCCTGGGGTGCTCATGCACAGCTCGGAGGGTGTGGGTCTGAAGGGTTGGGTTGTGCTAAATAGGGCAAAGGCTGGCAAGAAGTATTTTTTGTGCCTCAAGCACAGACACGGTCACAGACACGTGAGTGGGTACCGAAATACACCATCGCATAATACGACAGAATGCATTTATGTAAACGTTGTTGTTTTTTTAAAATCCTCTGGTTGTGGCTACATGCATGACGTGGCTTCAAGTCCGACACATTTTGCTTTCTCATTCTCACCACACGTACGCACAGACGCGCACAAACACGCACACACACATGACTTGGTCTTGCTGGAGACCGTGTTAAGCGCCTAGGCACGTCCGGCAAAGCGCAGCCATCCAGAAAAGACTGACTGTGCCGGGCGCTGCTCTTTGGGCTTCATCAGGCTGCTGTCCAATTATTCCGTTCCCTCAATTCTCTTTCTCTTTAACTGCAGCAACTACCGTCGCTTCTTTCTCTGTCTGATTAAATGTAAGACATTTTTCTACAAATGTAGCGCACCACTAACAGAGAAGTGGGTTATACCCTTAGCTGTGACAATCTTTCTAATTCTTTTACTGTGAATGATTGTTGTTAAGGGACGCTGAAGTCAGACAACAAGTAAAAACCTAATGATGGAGCTCCGGGTCTGTGTTAATGGTGTTCACTCATAGTAATAGATTATCGTATTTCAAAGATATAACACAGGAAATGGAAAAACAAAGGGAGAGAAAATATTAAATATAAGAAAATGGCTTTTGTATTTTAGCAAGATATTTAAAAAGAAAAAGCTTGTTTTTATGACTTGGGTGTTAAGGTCTTAATTGTTGTCCTATTACCTAATATTGTGTAAATGTATCGAAACGCTGTCTAAGATGACAACTCCCACACTTAGTATTCAAGCTTTCAGTGGACTTGTACGTACATGACTATCATCCTTTTTGGTGTATCCGGGGATGCTTACACACTCTGTGGGATTAGATCTGACAATGTCACAACTCTCAAAGTTGCTGTAAGATGCACAGAAGGCAAAGAGAGGGAGATTTATTCAGTCTGTATATCTTGATGCAACTAGCTGCTGGGAAGTAAGAGCATGTTGTCAAGGGAACACGCAGTTATGTTATGGCAAATAAGATTTTTTGACATGCATTATAAATTAAATGTATTATTATTATTATTATATACTGTATATAAGCTTTCTGCTCCTGACATTCTTAAACAGATAGTTTACTTTGGAATTTATTTTCATTTTGCCATTTGGATCATCACATGCTTCCTTCTTTTTATACAGACCGATTTCAACTAAAATGAAAGGGACATTAACACATAGAAATAAAACTACTCTTTGTTGTATCCATCATGCAAAACAGATGAAACACAACGATAGAAAGTGTTTAGTCTCAGAAACTTTATCTTGAAAAATGGCTCGGTCATTGTGAGTTTCCTGTTTTTCCTTTCTATTCTACATATTTTTTCTATATGCCTGGGCTCCATAACTGTCAATCACATTGAACACATTATTTGTCTATAAATGTCAATGACACAAGTTGAAATTAAGTTCCTGATCCTTTGCTTACATGAGGTTCAGTTTATTTACACTAAAACGGTAAAAATGTCCCATACATTTACTTTTTTAGACTTGTAGTAAATTTCAGAGAATGCACTTTTTAATTTTAGCTCGAGTCAAGAAGTTGATTTCATACAACACATTATTTAAAAAGAAAAAAAATCAAGTCAAAAGTGAGTTTTTCTCATATGAGATAGACAGTTTAAGTACAGAATATCGAGAACGTCTGCAGAAGGTCAACAGCCAATCACTCTAAATGTACAGTTTATGAATTAGTAGTTTAATACAAACCATTAGCCAATTTAGCATGAAATTAAGTATTGTTAACGTGGCATGCTCCCTCCCCTCTCCGAACACACACACACACACACACGCGAAGACAAGCGACATACAGACCCTTGAGCCATCTCTTCAGGCAGTTCATACTTTTGTAATATATATATAATAACATAGCAACGCTGCTGATATCTGAATATCAAATTAGCGACTATAGTCTCAAAGACATAGACTTTGAGGTTTGGTTTTTTTTTTTGAAGACATGCAACTGCTGGCTAAACTTTGAAGAGCAGTTAAACTAACCCGGTGACGTTAGCTTAGCATGGAGAGGCTAATGTAGCTAGCTGGATTAAAAGTGAGCATATCGAAATCCACAAAAAGTCACACTCACTCGTCGTTCTTCAGGAAATTATCCTCCGTGATGGGTTTAATGGGGGCTATGTTCTCCGTTGCGGTGTTGTAGTTTCGAAAACACACTGTCAGCTTCTCGTCAAAGTCATGAACGAGGTCCTCCATCGACCTGAAGCTGCAGATCTCCCCGGAGAAAGAGTTCTCCAGGTCGGAGAAATCATCTAGGCCCGGCGACGAGTCGCACACGTTCGAGTTGAGCTGGTCCAGCTGGTCGGCGCACGCCGGGGAGGACTTAAATTCGTTAAAGTCCTGCCAGTCTTCATCGAAGTGAGCTAACGGTGCCGCCATGACTGCCGTCGGGGCTCGACTGACAGAGAGTTAGACCCTGGATGGTGCTGTTGTCGTTTGGTCGACTCTGGACTGTACGGTGAGGAGCAGCGGTGGGGTCGGAGGGGGCGGCGGGGTGATTACGTCATCTCAGAAAGCCCGCCCCCTTTCAGATGGAGCAAAACAAACCCACGTCAGCTGTGTCATATTTAGTGGCAGAGACTATCGGATGCTATTTATAGTCATTTTAGGAAACATCTCACGGCTTTTCGTTTCATCTTGTACGGAATAAACCACAGCAGAGTTTTTGTGTGCGGCCACATTTTTTGACTGATATGAAAATCAATAACTGAGGAGAAATGAGGCTCTAAACTTTAGAGGGGGCTGGGGGCTGTGTCCCTTTAGAGTCTAAAGGGACACAGCCCCCATACACAAACCCTATTTTTTTATGATTGTTTGCATTGCTCTGTAAACATTTATAATAAAAGGTAAAAACAATTTAAGTGCGAAGAATATTTCAAGCCACAATCAGTTTAAAATGTAATACTGGATAAATATATGTAATGAAAGGAAAAGTGCATTATAAATTTATTATCATTATTATTATTAGTCTTCAGTAGATTACCTCTAATACAATGTTCTCGAAAGCTAAAATTATATAATGTTAGTATAGTAATTTTTCACAATGACGATTAGCCTCAAACACAGCCAATGATCCAAGTGGGGATGCTTTTGTCCCTTTGATGTTCCTTAGGGGGTGGAACTAGGGGCTCAGTGGGCTGAACAGAGACGCTGAAGTGGAGGGTGCGGGAAATGATAGGCTACAGAGTATTTGATAGATACTGATTAGATTAGGAGTTTGATAAAATAATGCCCCCCCCACAGAAAGGAAAAAGTGGGGCTTATGCCCCTTACCCCTCCCTTTGCAAGTCTTCAAATTTAACTGGACATTTTCCTTATATTGTTGTATTCAATTATTTGCGGGATCGTTTCACAATTGTAGTAACATTTGTCAATGAGCTTTAAATCTTTAAATCTATTAAATCAAATGATTTGAAATAAGAGCACCGTTTGAATTATTTCACATAAAATGTCACATTATCAAGAAATAGAGAAAAAAATAGAGATATAATCCAGTACATTTTAAAGGCCCATCTCATTACTAACAAATAGTATTTTCTGTTAAATACGCTTACAGCAGCTTTTATTCCAAAAATATCATGTTTTCAAAGTTCTTTTACTCCCATTTTTAAAATTTTTATGCATTTCCCCAATATCTCATACTGCCACCTCCGTAGGCAATAAAGCAATAAATGTGTTGGAATTCCGTTATGTTATGCGTTTATTTGTTACGGATATTCATTACTTTGTAATGTATTATTTATAATTATAAAATTGAACTCCTTGGATATACAAAGAAGACATGTTCAAATACTTTCCTAACACCCTCCGGGCTTTGTGGACTCAGTTCTACTTGTGAATGGCACCTTTTGTGCAGAAAGGTATGGAAAACAACAGGACTTACTCAAAATAACATCATTTTATTGGCAAGTGTTCTTATTGTTCCTAATGGCATTGGAGATGCTTCTTACCAGATGGTCTGGCACTAGACATTGCTTTCAAGAAACAAAAGACTGAATCCAAAGAAGAATTTTGACACGAGTTCAGCCTGGGGTCGTCCACTAAAACCCACTTGACACATGCTTTGCCAAAAGCATTGATTCAGGGCCAACATGGACCTTTTCGGTGTTTAAGGGTGGGGAGGGATGAGTTTTCTGAGTATCTAAAACTTTCTTCTTGGGACCTTCACAATCTCTGGCCCCATCAAACTTCAATGGGCCTTTTTTTTCTTTTTTTTTTCCAAAACCCTGATTGCTTTATTGAAAATATGCATACATGACACTTTTCCTACACGACAATACAAAACAGTACAATCACTTTTGTAAATAACACAATGAACGCAAAGCCACACATCACCCCTCCCCACCTTTAGCCCAAGGAGCTTAGAGACGCTACAGTAAGCCCTTATTGTTCCCCACCCAGCACTCACCCACTACCACCTCTGTAAGAGAAATAAGACATATTGAAATCAGAAAACAATTCCCTTGGTAAACTCAAGAGCAAACACCAGGTTGCATACAGAGGGAATTTGCCAAAAGGAGGTGACTGATGGGACAGAAATTCTTCTTGGATTCTAAAGTGTGTATTATTTGCTTTAGATCTTCTGAAATAATGCAGTGTGTGGCCGAGCGGTTCATGCTGCTGTTCGGGAGTTGAGATTGAAGCTTTCAGATTGTGAGAGTCACATGTAAACTACAGAAAACACCAGAATGCCTCGAACGATTTGGCTTTTTGTACGGGTCAGATCTACCAACGATGGAACACCTAGAGACTTCAGTCAATTACACAGACATGCGATAAAGCAGACTTTCACCTGAAGGAAACGCTTTAAAGGCGAGGGGTGGTCAGTTCAAAACCTGATTTGATAGTAGGCAACACACCTAGAAACTCTTTACTACTCCAATTGGCATGGGTGCTGCTGTGCATATTCTTGTGAGAGCAGTGGCGGACAAAATGCAACCGAACAAAAATGGACATGAAGGTGTGAAAGAAATACAACAGGATGTTAATAAAATGACAGAAAATAAAAAAAAGAGGACTCCAAATGTCTGGTTATATTTTAATATGAACATACAGGGATAGAGGTCAACCAAAAATGATATAATGTGAACAAAACAAAAAAAATGTTTAAGTAACAAAAAAAGTTCAATAAAAACAGACAAAAAAAAAAAGCACTGGTTTTAACATGTTTTCCTGTTTAGAAGTCTGCAGCAAACATACCCTGAAAGAGGGAGGAAGAAAGCTTTGAATGGTGCCCTGACAACTGAGAAACTAGACTGGAGAGCATCGGGGGGCGGTAAATGCTGATCTCTCTCTCTCTCTAAGAGCGGGACCCTCCTGTGCCTTTTATGCACGAGGCTCAGTGTTTGTGTTGCGTACAAGATCATCAGTCACTGCTTTAGAATGCACGGAGGCATAGTGAGGGAGAGTAAATTCCTTTAGCAATCTCCCGTGAGGTTTATGAGTCTTTGCCAATGCAACCATTTGAGCCATCAGAATGGCAAATGCGGCGACCACAAGCGTATGGGAAACCTATGGACATGCACCGTTGCAGAAGGTGAAAGTGAACAGAAAGACCACTCAGAGTTCAGTGGGGGGGGGTGTCATACATACTGACTGGTTGTGTGCAACTGTACCAAGAGGAAGGCAGTTTTTGTGTTTTTAGGATTGCAATAACGGTCTCTAACACTGTGGGTTTAGAGAGTGGTTCTGGTCACCGGTGTCAACTCATTGAATAATTACGACTGTTAGTGTCTCCACAGACATTGCACCTTTTGCGAACAACACAACACTTAACAGTTTCTTGAAACATGCCTCCATCAAAATTGCTTTTTCTTTTTTTTTTTTTAAACTTCCTATTCCGTTTACCCCACAGAGATCGTTCGCTGCCAGGAACTCAGTGCCGAGTTGTTTGAATGCCACATGGTAACACGAAACAAATTCAAATGTAAAAATTAAAGCCCCAGATCAAAGAAAGTTTGTCTTTACAAAATGGCTCTCAAGTATTCTTTGTTCCACAGATAGAGGTCCCTTTGGGGCTTTGGATAACTTAGAATTAGTTTAAAATCCTCTTCACAAATTCACTATAGGATTAGGAGCACAGGAGAGGGGGGGTGAGGGGGGGTGGATCTTTTGCTGGTGTGAATTGAGCACACATACAAAAACACGCAACGATTAAACCAGCACCCACACGTCAACTCTCACGAATGTGTGCATGCGTTACAGCTCTCACTCGCTCTCTCACACACACACACACCCACACACACAGAAGAGGGACAGCAGTCGTCGGCGAGCAATAAAAGTTTCACATCTGAAATCATGTCTTTTTAAAAAGGTTATATTACGTGTCCTGACGGAGGGGAAAACCACCTCACCGACGGCGTGTGACTCTCCTCAGTGTTGACATGCGACCTGTGGTTCCTTTTGTCCTTCTTTTCTTAGGCAGATTTAACGGAGATGTGCGGTATCTAGCTTGACGGAGCGGGTTGGTGGCGGTCAGTTGGAAACATTAGTGACTGTCCTTGTCAGACGTTAAATCAAGGAGTAAAAAGTTTTCCTAATAACAGGGGGGGGGGGGTCTTCACGCTAAAGCTTTCCACGGGTACTACTTTAGCCAAGATTCACCACATAAATGAGAATTAGGCTGTGACTAGGATAAAGAAACAAAAACATTGAGCACGGCCTGGTTTGTGTTCTTTGTCAGCTGGTTGGTCAGTGTTTACGTGGTGGACTGTTCGGCCTTTGTACAAACAGATGGCATGTGAAGAATATAGCAAGAGAGCGGGGAAGAGGGAAAACATAAATACAGAAGAGTTGCTACATCCCCAATGCACCATCCTCCCCCAACAACACCCCCGAGTCCATGAAGACACTACACATGTAAGGAGAGACACAAGCAGACAGACAGATGTAGTCCAGGGAACTGAAGGCTGGTCTGTGCTGCGTCTGTCTGGAGACATCACAGGGACGCCTCGAGCTCAAGGTGGAGGTGGAGGAGTTTCCAGGGGACCTGTGCCGTGGGCTGGCATGGCCGGTGACCATGCAGCGAGATGGAGGGAAGGAGGGTCAGTTGGGGGAGGAGAACAGCCGTTACAGCTCACCAGTGCATGGCGGTCAAATGCCGCGAATGGTTTTCCTCTGGGTCAGGATCAGGTCTAAGAGAAGGACCTGAATTATCAGAGTGTCGGTCATCAACTCCACCAACTTCAGCATCAACTTCGTCTGGGCCAGTCAGAGACACATATTTCTCGCTTTTATTTTCTTGTGTCTTGGTGGGTTTTGTTTGTTATTCTTGACGGTGCTTTAGGTCAGTGATAGATTTTGTTTGCCTGTTCGGATGTAGTTTTGTTTTTCTTGTCTGGTTCTGGGATTGCTGTTGTCCATAAATGACCATCAACTGTCCATGTTACTGCAATTCTCTGGAGACAGAAACCAATCTGGTAAGTACAGAGATGTAACTTCAGGTTCTTTAAGTACATTTCACAGAGTGGTGTTTCATCCTAAATTTCTTCTCTAACTTTTAGGAGTACTGGGTTTTACTATCAGTAAAATACACGTGATAATTACCGCTGAGTCCATCTGTTTCTTGTAAGTCGAGGAAGGGTGCCGGACCCCAGACGCGCACTGTGCCATCGTCTGAGGCGGACGCCATGAGTCCTGGGATGGTCGGGTTCCAGCTCACACAGTTAACGGTGCGCGTATGGCCTGTTAGCTCAGCAATGGGAAGTTCACCTCGCCGGTGCCAGATGTACACTTTGTGATCTGGGAGCAGAGGATGATGAGGATGACAAAAGAGGTGGAGGAAAAGGTATTCAGTAAACAAGAGTGGAATGAAACACATTCATGATAAGTATTCCCAACCCAGCCCTGTGGATTTATTTTTAAAACAAACAAAACACAGACTGTGCAATATTTATGTCAAGTCTGGTCATATGGGTCAGAACTAGAGTTGCATCAATCGATCGGCGCTGGGAGTCCTAGTTTGGTGAAATTGGCAGTCGGCGGGCCAGCCCTACTAGAGGCCGGTTTCAAGCATACGTTGTACACTCACATCAAGCAGGAGTTTCTACGGCTCCAAAACATCTAGCCTTAGGTCCACTGTAATCCTTCAAAATAAGAGCACTTAAAATACAGTACTCATTATGATCTTAAAGCTTTAACGAAAAACAAAAAAACAAAAACACGGAATCGCCCAAAATCGGAATCGGTCGGTCACACTTTATAAAAATCAGTCAAGAAAATTGCTGCCGGTGCACCTCTAGTCAGAACTACGGCCGTAATCAGCAGTTGCAGAACACACTTTTTTTTTTATTTTGAATAAATATAAATCAAACTTGGCTAGGACATAAACCGAGTCTTCACACTTAAGAATGTGATGAATTAGCGTGGGCAGTCTAAGTACCACGGACTATTATTCGAAGTGTACCAGTTGCAATTTTCCTGGCGGATGACCGATCACAGATGGGGCAACGGTGGCTCAGTTCGTAGAGCAGTCGTCCACTTATCTGAAGGTCGGTGGTTCGAGCGCTGGCCCGTGCAATCAATGTCATGAGTGACATGTGCCATATACTGAATCCCAGGTTGGACCCAATGGCTGCTCAATAGGGGTGTGCATTATGGTTTGAATGGTTACCGCTCTTGATGAGCAGACGGCGCCTCGCACGGCAGCCTCTATCATCACTGAATGCATGGGTCAATGCTGGCTCGCATTTTAAAGCGCTCTAGAAAAGTACACTAGAAAGTCCATTTACAATCAGAGATTTTTATTAAGACTGACCAGCCGATACCAATTGTGATTTTTTTTCTTAATTTCATTTTCTTGTTTTATAGCCATAATGAATATTGGATTTGAAGTGCTCTTATTTTGAAGGACTACAGTGGTCGGCATTGTGTTTGTGACTTGTTGAAATGAATATACCCTCCGCCCTCTGCTAATTTAACCATTTGTATGACATTTTGAAATGAAAATGAAAGTTTGTAGGCCTCGTTCAGTCAATCATATATTACATGTTGGCTTTGTTAAGGGACTTATGGCTGCTTCTGCGCCACTGCTAGCTATTGCTGCTCTGCCAACGTTAGCTTCTTAAACTAGCAATGTTCCTCGGGGTGATTTATTTTGAAGAGTATGATTAAAGTCGTTGTGCCTAAGGTTTTTGGTGTTGTTGTGCCTAATGTTTTTGGTGTTGTTGTGCCTAATGTTTTTGGTGTTGTTCTCCGCAGCTTATTTTGGCCTTACTGGTGTTACAAATTGCGAGCTTTGTCTTTTCTTCCTTCACGGTCAGGGATTTCAGTGGGTGACATGTTTGTAGCCACGGTAGCTCATGCTTGGATCGAGTGTACGGTGCATGACTCCCAGCACCAGACGATTGATCTGGGCACCTCTAATTATTTCCAAGGACAAAGCACTCTCGTTTATTCCCGTTCATTTCAGTACCTTCGCTACCACTAGCAATGAAGTCTTCGTTGTGTCCTCCAAAGCAGGAGTGAATCGTGTAGAAGCCTTGGGTCACACCTTGGTACTTCCTCACCAGCACCCGGTCTTGAAGGTCCCACAGGTGCACTCCCTGCAAAAGGTTGTAGAGGAATGATTGAAACGTGCTGCACAGTATTTCTCAGAATCCCGTGGTGGGTGACGTCAGAGCTGAAGAAAAATCTTACCTGAGTTGCTACATTTAACAAAGCTAATCTTCCATTCTTTGAAACAGTAAAAGACATGATAGGGTGGTCCTCCTGAACACTGTGAGGGGAAACGGAAATGAGCGCCAGTCAAAAATCATACCCAGAGAAAACATATATGGCTTTTATGTTAATTTCAAACATTCATTTAAAAGCCTCCTTATCACTGCTCAGATCTAACGTTTTGCAGCTGCCGACATTCCAATACTCAAACTTTCCAAATACCGTCAAATTTTTCATTTCCACTTACGTTTTTTTTTTTATTAAATTGAAAACCAGTGGACAATGCGTGGATGATATGAATGAGCAAAATATGGTCTATCTTCAAATAATAATTCAACCGTAACGTGCTACAGAATTGGATTGATGGGGGCTGACGCCTACATGTTTCTGTCCGTAAGGTCTTCGAAGTTGTATCCCCGGATACGTTGGTGGGTGTCCGAGGCCAGCACTGATCTCCCATCACCCAGGCACCACAGGCACTGCACTCGCACACCCTCCCAGGAGTCCAGCAGGTTACCATCCAGGTCCTGCCAACACAGAAAGCAGACTCCTCATCTCTCATTCTTATTTGACATGATTACTATTAGATGAGCTTTCACCTTTCTGATAAGACACCTTGGGGGTCAAAGAAAGGTTAAACTGTTTTCCTTCCTCTGAACAGCACACGATTGAATAATATGTTACATAAAAGTTCACCTACTGCAGAAAATTGTTCCACATACAATGAACAATGCTCCGATTTCAAGATGACCTTTTCCTCTGCACCATTCCTATAGTCTTATTTGACACTTTATAAAGGTGTGAGATAAATAACAATTGTCTCATCAGACTATTCAGGATACAGACATAAACCATCTTCTTCCTATAATGTTCTAAAAAAGCTTTATCATAACGCTTCATCTGGTTCATGGCTGGAAAATCAATACAGAGAAAGATCCAATTATCTTGAAACTGCATTTTTGAGTTCAGTGCCTCCTTTAACAGCTACATATATCATGAACTACCCTGCAAGCCTTCTCTGCCTACAAAACACAACAGATATCCAGTTGGATCCATAAACTCAGATACGAAGCATAACTGTTAAGAGGAAACCAGACATTGAAATTTGAAGCGCTTGTACACATTTATAAAGGGACGTTGATTGGGAAGAAGTATAATCAGTTTACTTACACATTGATAAAACTGTCCTCTCTGTCCTCCAGTGACAAAGCGTTTGCCATCAGGGTTCCAGGCCACACTGGTCAGGCTGTCTTCATGGGACTGGGAAATTTTGTTCCGCAGCTCCCCCGTCTGGTCACCAAGGGGATTGACAGAGACGTTTCAAAAACAGGATAGAAAAATAGGGGGGAAGGGGGACAGCAAGACCAAACATTAAGTGAGAGTGGGGGAGGGTAAAATAAATTGACTTGAGCAGGGTGGGGAAGGGATGGAAGAGGAGGGGAGGTCATTGAGGACAAACTGCCTACACAGAATCTATTGAAGTCTTCAAGAATGTTTTTTCTTTACCGGTCTGAGCTTACATGAGACATCTCAAAACACATACGGTCTCACCATCCAGTTCACATTCGAAAAGGCCTCACATATTGTAGGCTAAGCTGTATTACCATGTGATTATTTGAAGCTGAAGAGAAGTACAGTGTATTGATATTACCTGAACATTCCAGAGCCAGAGCTCAGAGCAGTCGTCAGGTCCACAGGCGATTAGGTAGGTGTCATCGGGACTCCAGGCTAAGTAGGACACACCATAGGCATGACCCTCCAGGGTTCGCAGCAGCTTCAACTGGTGGCTCTCCTACACAAAGGTAGGATTTTGAGCATTATGACCAAAATAAACATTGAGGGTTGGGCCCGCACCGGCAGTGATTTAAGGATAACCTGTTTTAAAACAAACGTCAAATTGAGTTTGTGTTATAAATGTGTTTTCCTCTTTCCGTTTCTAAAAGGGAAGTCAATTCAAATGAGGTTTTTAAAATCAGACAATAATGCTGGTAACTCCACACAGACGAAAAAGACTAATGTTTGAAATGAAGTGGACCATATTTATTCTTAGTAATAAATCTCAGTCAATAACAGAAAGTATTCAAGGACCTGAGAATGGTAGATTTTTAAGTGTCTCATAAGATGAATCAGGTGACACAAATTGGCATAAAATATGGACACAGAGGCTAACAGCAAAGGACATTCTAAGTTCATTTACCATCACTCTCATTACAAAGGGATGACAAGCGTTTGGGCAAATGTCAATGCCAGACCACTACATTCCTGCAGTGTCATTTAAGCTGCAGGCTAAATCAAATAAAAGGCGTAGTGTGTTTATTCAAACGTTTTTCTCACTCACCGGGTCAACTTGCCAAACTATGACAGTAGTGTCTTTGGAGCCAGTAGCTAGTTTGGTGCCATCATTTGAGAATTTGCAGAACCAAACTTCATTACAGTGCTCTGTCAGGATCTGTTGTGTGTAACAGGGGAACTGCTTCCTGCGAGTTAGAGAAAGACCGAAGGTGAAAATCAACCATAAAAATAGGGTAAATGAGTTGAAATACAGGTGAATCCATTTAGAAACACAAAGCAGCGCCTTCAGCATTCATGTGCCTCAGCATTATTCATTTAGACATCAACTGAGTCAAAAATCACATGTTTTTTTATGATAATCAAACACTGTGGTCTTGAGGGGCCTGAGCAGCACCAACCTGCTGCAGACATGATCGAGGAGGAGGGAGACCGAGTCCAGATTACTGTCCAGCTTGGTGTTGTGATAGAGGCAGCGGTCCCTCTGCAGCTCCACTGCTTGCCGTAGCAGGGTCTGCAGCCGCCTGGGGGGCAGCATCACAGAAGGCGGCAGGTATGCTACAAGGACAGATAAAAGCAGACCAACTGAGAAACCCCATATGTGTCCTGTATCACAGCTTTCATTACGCAAATTAGTGCTACATGGTCAGAATATGGCGAATGTAGGTCTACTCACTCTGTAGTTTGTCCAGCAGTCGGCAGCGAGAGGCAGTGCCCTTGCCCTCCCACTCTGCCTTTGCCCTCAGATCCTCAGCATGACTACACATCAAGTACCTGCAGGACGACACAAGAGCACACGCTCAAACAATAAAACTTGTACAGGTAGAGGGAGATAATCACTAAAATACACTCAATACAGTGATAGGAGTTGACAATTTGCCAGATATACCCGAGCCAAAAGCTTTACCATAAGGATCAGTATTATATATATATATATATATAAAAAAAAAACAGGTTTAAAGCAAAGGGAAAAAGATAACTGCATGAAATATAAGGGTTGACATATACAGATGTTGAATAAAATGAGGAGAAAGAGTCATGAATGCAGTAGCACAAAAGCATTTGGCTACAGGCAGCTAATGGACTTCAGACAATTGACAGGTCAGTAAATTACTGTGTCAAACAGGGAACAGCCTGTCAAGGCAAACAGGCTTGTCGGCCCTGTTAAAGAATCAATGTACCCTGATTGATTAAATCATGGATCAGAAGAATGTGTTTGCCGAGAGCCTGGGAATGGTGCACTGATCATATTATGGATTCAATTATCCAATTTCTTTCAACAATACACTGTGTGACACAAGAACATATTTATAGTGCAATATGCAGATTGACTTTCAATCTGCGATAAGTCATTTATTTGGACGTGGTTTAGACCAGTGCAGTTTAAGACAGAAAACAAGATCATTGGTAAATACTGAAACGAGTTATAGTGAGTTTTTTCTTCACTGAAGATTTTAACATTGTCTACCAAAAACAGGTATCGTACGCACCAACTTATGGCGTACCGTAGAGGTGATTGCATTTCGTTTACTATATGCGGGTCGCAGCATTTAAAATAAAATAAAAGAACTAGGTCGTTTGGAGCGGTGACGGAGACGGAACACTTTGAAGTTTTTCCAAACATTATCTTGAAGCCTGTGCAAAACGATAACAGGTGAGATAATTATATCTACATTATGTTTCACGACGAAAGAACTGGCTGCAGAGTATTTGAGGGAGACTGAGACAAACTCCTCAATATCTCAGACATTAATGGAGAAATATGCAGGACCCTTTTCTAAATAAAGCCATCTACTCGATTCTGATCACGATAGTGTCTACCTTGGCGGTGGGTTGGGTTCTCCAAGTACTTTTTCAAGGAGTGAATGATTGTCTATCTTCATGTCTCTTCCTGAGGTTCTTTCATCCAAGGATAAACCAGCCTCACTTTAAAAGTCTGGCTGTGAGGGTGAGTCACCAGCAGTAATGTGAGCTGTAGGGTTATATAATACAAAGCTATAGAGAGCTATATGGATGTTTACAGTAGATGTTTGTGTGTAGTTGTGTAGACACGGTGAACCATCAGATGACTGCAATGAGAGAAAGGCAATTTTAAACTTGTTACAGTACCCGCTTAGTATGTGGATGCGATCTGTGTTGTACTTGAGTGGCGTCAGCTCTCCTCGGAGCACCTGCAGAGCCTCCAGGACTTTTCCATCCTCCAGATACTCTAGATACTTTTGCTGCAGCAGCAGGAACTTCATACGCTGAGAAGTCAGGAGACAAACAAAAAAGGAGATTTTTTTTTGTTTTAAATTGAAATGAAGGAAGACCTTCTAGAAAGAGGGATGAACAAGCTATTAGTACCGCTTCAGGTTTAAATTTTACTGCACCAGACTTCAATCACTGATTCAACAAAAGCTGGTTTGCTTGACTGCAGGAGGATAACATTTTTCTATGGGTCATCGATAAAATATTTATATCATAAAAATGTAATTATTTTCCATATTACCATTGTGACAACGCACTGTGTGGCAGCATGTTATACACATGTGCCTCAAAACATAATGCAATGTCAACATCCTTAAAGGAGAAGACATCTGGCAAGTTCACCAGTGATGCCGATTAGAGTTAGATTTATGTTAGCAAATGTCTCTGCCTCGTCTCAGGTAGGCAGTAGGAACCACACAGCTCTTACAGAGGCTGCACAGAAACATCCACCCACAAACATCTACAAATAAAAAGTCCAAAATCACATGGATATCTCACGACTCTCCGACTACATCAGTGATGTAAGTAAACATTATACAGTGAAAGTCTTTGTTGCCAAAGACAACACACACCCGCTACAGAACTTAGACCCAAAATGGCTACCCACGCAGAACAGACAACTGATCATTAGCAACCACAGCCACTATCTCAACATCCCCATTGGTGATGGCAGCTACATTTCTTTAACAGAAACACGCCGGCCCATCTTTTGAAGTTCATCTTGTCTACTAATGTAAAGCTTCCATTAGAATAAAAAAAAACTTTCCAGTATAGCATTTTAGTAGTTGGTAAGCAATACATGGACGCTTTTATCAATCTGTATGAGAACAAGAAATAACACAAGACTTACAGGTGTCAACCAAGCAGCCAATTTCAAATGTGCAAACTTTAAGAGAAAGCGGTTATTTTCCTGGATCCATCTTTCCAGTGAGCAAATCCTTCATTTCCACTGTACAAAACATTGTGAGACAACAGTGTAGATAAATGCCACACTCAGGAAATCAAGAAAAAATGTAATTTATAGTTAAGTCTCTGAGTAGATTAAATTTCAAATACTATTACAGTTAAA